>PVKS010017756.1:0-41401 GCA_004027875.1 Aplodontia rufa
AGTTCAGGGGCATTGGCCCCTCCCACCCCCACCCACCCGGTACGAAAAAGTGCAAAACATTATCACAAAAGGGGTCTTAGAGGTGCCCTTGGCCTAGGCTCCTGAGACCCATGCCCAGCCCTGCCCTGCCCCGGACACCGCGTCCGGCGCGGTCGGGCCCTGGGCCAGGAGGCCCTCATGGGTGGCCCGAGGCCGGCCCGGGCTCAGGCAGGGCCATGTCATCATGCAGGTGCCCAGTAGGCACCATCCCCCACACTCCCACTCCCTGCTCAGGGCTTCCGCCGGGTGCTACCTGTCCCAGCCCTAGGCTCTGAGCCAGGACGCTGAGTACGGCCCTGGCTGGTGGGGTTGGGCTGCAGGGAGGGACTGGAGTGAGGCAGAGGGAGTCCGTCCTCTGTGCTCCCAGCCTGGGCCAGCGCTGCCTCGATGGCATCCAGCTCTTCACTGGCTGCCTTCAGCTTGACCCGAAGCAGCGTTGCGTAGGTGCCATAGCGGGATTTCTGAGGCAGAGGGCCAGAGGCCGTGAGTACCTGTTCTCTCCCAGCCTACCCCACACCCATGACCAGCTAGGAAATGGAGAGTCCCACCCACATCTACCATCCCCCCCAAACCCCAGCAGACAAGATGATCCTCTGGCAGGTTGATGACCTTCTCTGTGTTCTCAGGACTCTCAGTGGTAGCAGCTAACATTTCTCAAGCTTTTACCAGAGCCAGGAAATGAGCACTTGACAGCCATGTCACTTCCTAACCATAGTGAGTGTAGACTGTCAGCCTTGTTCCCAAGAGAAAAGTGATGCTTAGAGAGATTAAGCAACAAGCCCAAGGTCACCCTGCTGATTTCACTCTTAGAGCCCACACCCTCAACCCTAGACAGCCTGTGTGGGAGACACAGTGCCAAGCAGGGAAGGTCACCTCAAACTCCAGGTAGGCCTCCTTCTGCCGCTGCTCCTCAGCCTCCTTTCCTCGAGCCTTCTTTCCCAGCTGGGTGGCCCGGTGCTCACGCAACTCGCTTGCCATGGCCTTCAGTTTGGCCTCATGGGTCCGCATCTGCTCCTCCTAGAACCCAGGGGGAGCATGGTCAGGGTGACTCTAGCCTGTACAGTGCCTTTGTGTAAATCTCAACAAGGTGTCTGGGTTTCCAGCTTAGCAAGCAGGTTGGGGACTGGATTTCAGCCTCTGCTTGTCTCCCATGATGGTCACAGGGATGCAGTGGATAGCTACCTAACCATATTTGGCAATCTGGAGTGCACCCTGCTTGGGCCTGCCCTACTCCATCCCACTGGCACCAGTGGACCAAGTAAACTGGGGCTACCTGGGAGAGGCGGGTGGCAGCGCTGGGCAGCAGAGGGCGGCTGAATCTCTTATGGGAACTAACAGCAGCTGGGAAGGGGGGTGCAGAGAACATGGCGGCCACCACATTGATGCGAGTAATCCAGGACTGCATCTGCTCCAGGCTCCTGGGGAGACAGCACAGACACTTGGGATCTGGGCCCAGGGATGCCAGTCCTGACTCAGGATATAGCCTGAGAAGGAATGAGGAAATCCAGGGACAAAGGAAGGAATCTAGAATGGACAGGAAAAGGATACTCACGGAGCCTGGAAGAGGAAGACCCGCCAGTCAGCGGTGCGCAGGTAGAAAACATGGGGCCTCTTGCTGTAGTCACTAGCGCGTGTGGCCAGAGCATGGTGGATGCTGATGGCATTCTTGAGCTCGACCTCTGAGAGCGCCTTCCCAGGCTGGTATTCCTCCTGTAGGAGTCCCCCATCTTGTCCTGGCCTCAGTCCTGGTCTGGCCCAACCCAGCTCACCCACTCTCCCTCTCAAGTCAGCCCCCACCACCTTGGCCTGGCTCCGCACCTTCTGCAGGTAGAGAATCATGCCCTTGAGGATCCCGTGGAAGCTCTTCCAACCCCGCTTGCCCCGAGGTGCTAGGGGGTGGGGGGAGAAGGCAGGTCAGGGGGACCTGGGACAGGTCCACTCCCATCCATCCCCCAGACCCCCCGCCTGGCCACGTACTCTTCCTGCAGTCAGGGTCTGCGTGCACCTTTCGCACCAAGGCCCCGTGCTTGTAGACGGCAGCCCCAGGCTCGGGAGTCAGGTCCAGGAAAGGGCTGGAGCCGCTGCCACTGCCCCCGCTGACCCTCTTGATGACCTTGGGGTTGGGGTCGGCCAACTCAGACAGAGAGCGCCTCAGCTCCTCCTCGTCTCTGCAGGTGTGATGGCCTCAGGGGAGCTGGTCATGGGGCCATACCCCCCTTCAGCCCTGGCTTCTACCCACCCTGGAAAGCTCCTCCAGTGTTTGTGGAGCTGCAGGGGGATCCCTTCAATCTGAGGCTCCTGCCACAGGATTTCCCCACTTCAAAGCAGGGCTCCTCAAGGTAGCATATCTCCTCCCTAAGGTTAGACGCCCCCCCAGAGTAGAGTCACAGCTGTCCTCCCCTTGTGTGTAACCATCCCCATCCTCTCCTTTCACACCTTCTCTACCAGGACAGACTACGTCTGACTCAACTCTGCCTCAACCACGCCTAACCTAAACTACGAGGCTTTGCTTATAGTTTTTTGGCTAAATGGTGGAAAAAGGGATAGCCTCCTAGTGCCTCCCTACCGAATATCTTGGTCTGTAGGCTCTGTCAGTTAAAAAATCAGATTCTATCTTGGCACTCCCTTGCTCCAGAACCTGCAGTCACTCCCTATTGCCTCCCACACGGAACTTACAGTCCATCTCCCCCCAGTATTCTTTCTCTTTTCACTCTCCATTCTAGTCAGGCCTGCCTCCTTATGTTCTAGCTGTTCCACATATATTTTAGCCACACCTTTGCCTCCCAAATACCAACTTCCCTGTATTTCTCACCAAATGCTTCCCCTCAAGGAAGCCAGTTCTAATCCTCCAAAAACCTTTCCCTGATTTCCCCTTGTACCCTAATTCTGAGCTCTGCCTCCTCTGAGGTCTCTCCTAAAGCCTGGGAGCTCCTAGCTTTGAGCAGTGACTGGACCCTCAGTAGACAGCAGCAAATACAAGGAATCAATTAACTGTTAGGTGTGGCTAGACCTTCTCCCTCAAACTAGACTCTTCAAGAGTTACTCTGAATGTGTGTTTCTACTTGGGGCTGCCAAGAAGTGACAACATAGCCCCTTGTCCTGTGCCACCTGAGCTCCCTAAGACCTAAGAGGGGCCTTTTGTGCTACTGGTCAGGCTACCCTTCCAGAGGGCTCTGCTTTCCTGCTGGACTCCAGCAGGCCTCCCTTTTATGTCTCAGCATACCTCCTCCCACCCCAACTCAGCCTGTCATAACAACCCAGCTTGAAACAAGACAGACCCCAAGTCCAAGCAGGCATCTCCAAAGAAGGAAGTGAGACAGCTGCACTGCCTCTCACCCACCTCCTTGTACCCACAACCCCAGGACCCAGTAACCCAGGCAGCCCTTCCTCACCCCCATCCCTAACCCACTGCACAGCCCTGGGACTCACATGGCCCACTGCAACTTTTCATTCTTGATAGAGCTGTACAAGGCCTGGGGAGGAACAAATCAGGGAGTGTGGGTCAATCCTGGGGAAACATACTAGGTACCCCAATGTGAGAGCTCAGAGCATTCCCTCCCAACTTGGGAAAGGAGATGGAGCCAAAGGGGGGAGGGGCAGCAATGCATACTGACCATGAGCAGAGGCTCTGGAATACAGTACCAATACCCAGACCCAGCTCTGCCACGTTAGCTCTGTGACTTTGGGCAGGTATCCATGGGGAAGAACAAACATAGCAACATGTAGGGGTAAGCCGTTAGCAGGGAATCCTGGCACATGGCTGATGCAAAATAAATGGTGGCTGCTATTATTATCTTTATTGTTGTATTAAGGGGCTCTCCTGAGATGCTCAGAACCTGATGGGAGAAACAGCCCTAAGGCAATGGGAGGGCAGCTCAAGAAACCCTCCTTCCCCCAGCCATGTGTTCCGGCCTGTTCCCACAGAATAAACCCACACATAGCATATGGGGAAACTGAGGTCTCACAATAGGGGGTTTGTTCTCCCAGTTCCTTCCTTGGCTGATAGAGAATACACATTCATAGCTTCAAACCCCAGGACAAGCTGAGACCTTCCTCCAACCCAGACAACCCCATCAAGCCAAATGCCAGGGGTACATCCCCTTACCCACCTGCACTGTTCATGTTACAGAGAAGTGAACACTGTTCAGAAACAGTAGTTCTAGCTTTCAATGCCTATCTACCCCAAACTGTAAGCTCCTGAACCAGTCTCTTTCCCTCTATACAGTGGGCCTGGGGATGCCTGGGTGTCCTGGGGTAGTCAAAAGAGAGAATGGGCTCCCAGATGGGCACAGAGGGCCCCTCTTTTGGGGAGTGGCCTGAAATATGGGTCCAAGCCATCTCCTCAAACTGTGGGGGTGCTTCCGCCAGGCTTTGTGAGTGGGTGTGTCCCCAGCGTGTGCGTGTTTTGCTATGTGTGGCGTGTGATGCTGCTTGCGTGTGAGCTGGGTGCAGTGGTGACGTCGGTGCCTTCCCGGTGATGGGACACAGGCCTCTCCATGTCCCTCCAACACCACAGGCTCTGATTCTTACTGCCCACAGCCATACCCTGTTACAAAGCTAGCCAAGCATCCCACGCCTGCACACCATGTCCTAGGTGGATGAATCCACAGCACAGGCCAAGCTAATCAACACAGGGCCCTTCTAGCACACACCTGGCCCTAACCTAGCCATGCCTTACCCCCTGAACCCTGACTCCCCAACTCCGACCAGGAGGTTGAAGTAGCCACCAAGATCCAACCTGCAAACCTTGTCTCCAGCCTTCTAGTTCATCCCCTGACAACTCTCAGGACCCCTTTTGCTTGCAGCACCACACCTTCTTTCAAAGGTCCTGAACCCCATCGGCGAGCCCCATGTCACAGTCCCATCTAGAAAACCCTTTTCTTCACCAAAGACTCTTGATTCGTGAGGTCCACTTTACTCCCTTGCAAGTTCATGCCCACCTCTGGCCGCCTACAAGCTCTGTGCCTGCTGGGCTCCCCCTTCCCAAGGTCCCACCCATGGCCTCCTCGGCTAGGCCGCCCGCGGCGCCTCCCTCAAGCCGCCCCCTCGGTCGCCCCCCAGCCTGGCGTGGGCCGCAGTCCCCACGCCCTCACCGCCTTTTTCTTCTTGCGGCTCTGCAGACGGCTGACCACCAGGTCGGTGTAGAGCACCGGCTTGAGACTGCGTGAGCGCTGCGGCCAGCCGTAGCACAGGGTCTCCGCGCCGCGGTGGGTGCGCCCGTAGCGCACGGAGCACAGCGAGCGCGAGCGCAGCCGCCCGGCGCTGCTGTGGATGCTGTTGACGCCGATCATGCTGGCCCGGCCGGCGCGCCGCGGCCCCCGGCCATTCCCCCGCCCGCCCTCGGCCCCGGACCGCCAGGCCGGCCAGCGGACAGTCCCCCCGACAGCCGGCGCGAGCGCGCGGCCAGAGCCGGCCGGCTCCCACCGACGCTCGGAGCGCGCGGCGGCGGCGGCGCTGTCTGCTCCGCAGCTCGGCGAGAGGGAGGGGTCGTCGACGGAGAAGGGAGCGGAGCGGCGCGCAGCGAGGGAGGGAGGGAGGACTAGGGGCGGGGACGGCGCAAAATGGAGGCGCCGGAGCTCCAGGGGGCCCCCGCGCCGCCGCGGGGACAGCAGGGGGAGGCCAGCGGGGTCGCAGGCGTGGGGGCGGCCCCAGGACGCTGGCCGCGAGCTCTCACGGCGCCCAGCACCGGGCTGTGGAGGCGGCTGTGGGCAGGGTCTGAAGTCCCTCCGGCTCGTCAGGGTTGGAGGCGGTGGGGAGGGGAGAGGTCGAACGGCCTCCCCGCCGCCCTTTTTCACAGACTGAAGGGGCAGCCACGGAGTAGTCCTGGCTTCATCCAACTCACCCGCAGACACCGCGAACGCACCCCAGTTCAAACATACACCCCAACTAACCTGACTCAGACCCTACAAATTCAGTTGAGCACCTCAAAATTACTATCTTTAACTTAAAAACATACACTCCTTACTCACGGACGTATATCACAAATCAGCCGATGCGAAGATGGACACATAGATGGACACAGCCTACACTCGAGGCACAAGTCACACACCCCTTGATTCAAATGCACCCTGCCGTACCCACACAACTCGACATACACCCTGACACCTCAGCTCAATGGATGCTCCACCCAGATACAGCCCCAAACTCAGAAGCCCAAGACACCCCAAGTTCAGATACATCCTAGGACGCATCCTATGCAGTCACATGTAGTGGTCCTGAGACCCCTTTGTCCCACCCTGGGGGTTCCTTTAAGTGAGTCCAGGCCTCCCTGGATAAAACACCACCTGTTCAGGGAGAGAAGTGACCCCAAGGGATGGGAACGCCCACTTCTCCCACCAGCTTCAGCCCGTCTTTTTGACTTGATTCTCAAGTGCTGGCGCCTGAGAATGGGGGCCGCCCCTGTGGGAACTCTTGTCCCAACTTTGCACCCTCGCTGGAAGGTCTTTGTAACTGTACACACTAGGGTGCGCAGCGGTGTGTCTGTGTGCCCTCTCCCGCCCCACCAGGCGACCCCCACCTCGCCTTCCACCCTCAGTGCTCATTGGAGGGGGGGACTGTCAAAGATAAATGCAGAGTCCAGGGCCGCCTGCTCACGTGTTTTCCAGAGTCGGCTCCCCTCCCCCGCGCACAGCGGCGACTGCCCGCGAACGCGCATGTTCCGGGAGAGCCTGGGTGTGGGGGCTGGGCGAGGGGGCGGTCCCCAGGCTGAGTCACGAGACCTGGCTCCCTAGGCAGACGCTGGGACCGGTGAGCCCCCACCCACCACCCTCCGAATGGGCCACCGAGTAGTGTGTCCTGCCCCTCCACCAGCTTCTACCTCTGCCCCCCCCACCTTGAGCAGCTCCCTGGGAAAGTCGCCGCCATCATTGAGGCCCTCCAGATTCCCGATGAAGTCCCCGCACGTCATGCGCTTCCCAATGTTCTAAGGGAGGAAAGAGACGCCTGTGAGTTTTGAAGCCCCGGGACAAATGTGTTCTCTTGCTCCTACCTTCCCGCCCCCAACTCACGTGGCCATGGAGATCTGTGTTGAGTAGCATGAGGGCACAGGTCAGTGTGTGGGCGCCGTCTAGGGGAGAATGGAAGATCAGTCTTGGTCGCCTCCCAAGGACTCTTTACAGCTGGCCTCCCTAACCACTCAATTCATCCCGCTCCTTTTCAGGATCCCCTTCGGCCCACAACCACATTTTCCTTAGAGTGAAACCCCAGGAATGAACCCTATCACTCTCTTCCAGCAGATCCCTCCTTCACAGGTCTTCCTAGTTCCCTAAGGTGCTAAGAACTGCTCCCTGGTTCCCCCAACACTCACATGCCTCTGCTAAACACAGACAAGTACACCCCACACTGTGATGTGGACCAGTACAAATCCCCACTCCCGCCTAGCACGGTCCTAGCACGGTCCTAGCACGGTCCTGTGCAAGTACGTGAATAACTGCGTGCAACACAACTGCGGCCTGCCTCTACACAACACACTCAACCCTAGCAATATGCCTGCCTGTATGTATAGTTCCACAAACACAGGACTATGCCAGCTCTATCTGCACCATGCATGTTCACATGCTTACAAGCATGTGTACATTCATTCCCTCCTGCACACACATGTTCCTGTTCCCATTTGCAGTAGTGCCCCACCCTTGTGCTCAGTGGTCAGCTGAAACAGCCTTGTTCCCAGCCTCCTCACCCTCTGAGGACAGAGCTTCTGGATTGCACTGGAAGTACCGCTGGGAGAAGTGGGCCAGCACACGTTCTCGCTCCTGGGTCTCACCCATTAAGGCCAGCTCCTTCAGAAACACCCTGAGGAAGGGGGAAGATGGAAAATATCATCCCCACTCAAAGTCCTTGTCAGGCAGCCCTGGCCTTTGGGCATAACCAGTCAGCTTAGGAAGGGTGATGCCAGGATAGCTTAGGGGTAGCATGGGGGTCAGAGGCAGCAGAGCCAGGCCAGTGCACACCAACCCTGGAGGGTAGGGACTGTCCTCCAAGGGCTCAATGCCCACCTGAGAGCTTGGTCCAGAGTCATGCCTGTGAAGACAAAGAACTTGAGGTACTCGCCAGCCACCAGCTTGCTGAAGTCATTGCTATGGACAGGACAGAAAGACAGGTGGAGTCTCAAGGGGGAAGTGTCAAGAGGTCATCTAGGGATTACTTAGAGGCCTGGGGCCATTAGACGGAGAGGATGGAGGTGCTGCCCCCAGGATCCATTCCCTCCACCCCCATTATCAGTTCCAGCCCAGTGGCTTTACTTCTTGCCCAGGTGCCGGGCCACATCAGCCTTCCTGAAGCCGTCTAGTCGGTACAGCCTTTTAGCTAGGCGCTGTGCGGCCTCCAGATCCGCTTTCTGTCCATTGGACAAGGTATCTGTGCTTCCCAAGGCCAGGCGCTCTGTGCTGTCCAGCTCTGAGTCTGAGTCGGACACCAGCTGGCTCAGGGGTGGTTCACTGCCAGGGTAGAACACCAGCTTAGGGTGGTCTTTTGTGATCACCCAGACCCCCCCTTTGCCTCCAGACCCAGAGATGGAGAAAGGGAGAGGAGAACATGGGAAAGGCATTTTTTTTTCTTCAGGGAAGAAGACTGGATAGGTTCTTTCTGTCAAACTACTTCATCATTACCAACTGTCTGTGGAAGTCCTGTCCCAAGTCTAACCCTCATCCATCTTACTGCTATGGGAAATCTGGCTGCTTCCCCATAGCTCCCAGAGTTTGCTATTAGATATAGATTCCCCATTACCACACAGGCCCTCCCTGAAACATGGTCCTCTGTTCCAGAGATGGGCAAAAGTAGGATAGATGAGCTGCCCAAGAGGAACAGTAGAGGGCCAAGCAAAGATTTGAGAGCTACAGGGAAATACTTCTGTTCACAAGTGTTTCCTCCTCCCACCTTTTGGGGAAAAGAGACTCCCTGGTGCCTCCCTTCTGCCCACAAAGAAGCAGGCTCTGGGGTAGGGACGCTGGGGGTCAGGGTGTACCCCCTCATCCCTTTTCTCTCCCTCCCCTTCCCTTCCCACCCCAGCTGCTCTACTCCAAAAGCCACCTGTCACCCCAGAGACAGAGGCCGGAAACTCCTGGTTGCTAGGCAACCCCTTCTCCCTGGCCACCCCCTCCTGTTGCCATGGCTGCCATGACTGAGAGGGTAGCTGGCAAAGAGCAGAAAGGTTAGGCTGTGAAAGGACTTTCCTGGAGCAGGGTGAGAGACACCTGATTGGACAGGGGTGGGCATGTGAGAGAGGAAATGAGAGGGGCTGCTGTCTGGGTTTTAAAGAAGCCTTCAGGCCAGGTGGGGGTGAGAGACTCTACTAGGGGAAGAAAGGATACTCCAGGAGAGAAAAAGGATGTTCTCTGGGGATCCTTCAAACCTGAACCATGGTTTTTCCAATCACTGGATCTGGGCCCCAGGGATGTTGCAAGGGGCCAATGGAAGTAGCCCTCCAAATGGGAACAGACATTTGCTAACCACTCCACTTGGGTCAGGGATACAAACTGCCTCCTCACACTTGGGATCTGACCATTAAAACAGCTGGTTCTAGGGAACTAGCATTCAGGCTGAGAAAACCAAAGGAATTGCTTACCTGCCAAGGGGTGCCACTCCTAGCCCAAGGCTGTCCTCTGAGTGACTGGGACTAGGGGGCTCCCTCCCTGGCACCAGCTTGGCTCTGGCCTCTGCCTCCTCCTCCCCTTTCTGGGTCCAAGGACCATCAGCAGCAGAGCTGGTACCAGAATCAGGTTCAAGAGGAGCAAGTGGGGCAGGAACAGGTGGGTCAGGCCGGGGAGCAGGGGGTTGGGGAGGCAGCTCAAAGGTGAAGAAAGGGCTCTGGGTTGGGCCAGGTGAGGCCAGGGCCTCCAGGGAAGCAAGGCTGGTATAGGAGGTGCCCTTGGCCCGATGCGACTCCAGGATGGCTTCAAACACACAACTGAAAGAGTCATGCCCATCAGCTGATGGGTTGATCCCAGGAAGGAAGGGCACAGGTGACTTGAGAGGACCTGAGTGAGGCATCCGGCTACCTGGCCTGCAAGGGCAAGGAGAGGTCTGATCAGGGGCCCAGAGCACAGGTTTGGAACAGATGTCACTGAGCTCTCACACTGACTCTGTTAGGGGGGTTATGATCCCTTTTCACAGGTTCAACCCCCGCTAAAAAAAGAACCACCTGAGTAGAGGGTGCAAGAGATTCGGTGCCTCTGTAGCACCCTAGCCTTACCCATCCCCAGCACCCTCCCTCCCTCCCTGATAATCTCCCTTTCTCCTCCTTTCCCCTGATCCGCTTCCCTCCTGCCATCCCATTTCTATTTCTGGCAACATCTTAGGAGAAGATGAGGCTCCAAGATGCAGTGGGGTGTGAGACAGGAAGGAAACCCCCCCACACACTCCCCACTCTCCAGCCCGGACCCAGGATCCAGACTGATGCTCCCATGTCCCTAGGCTGAATTCTAACCTCTGGCCTCTTTCTTACTTCTGATCCTCTAGACCCCTTGGCTCCTGTGTCTGGCTGTCCTCCTCCCTCCTGGTTCTTGCTGATGCCCCCACACCCGCAACACTCTGCCACACCTCAGGCCTCTGCCTGAAATCTCCTTCACTCCACACTGCCCTGTCAGAACCAGCAGCTTGGTCTTGACCTTCCCAAACAAGCTCTTATACTTAGCCCCATCCCTATGACCCTGCTCTGTCTCTGGGCCGGTGGGAAGGAGCAAGCCACTTTCCTCTGCCAGTTCCCCACTCACCGGACCCCCTCTGAGGCCTCGAATACCTCATCATCCACATCTTCTTCTCCACCTGCCTCATCCTCGTCCTCATTACCACTTCCCAAGCTGGAATGAGGACCAGGGCATGGGCCAGGACGTGGGGCAGGTGGGCGGGCAGTGCCAGGCGGGCCCTCAGAGCTGGGCTGACTCTCAATGGCTGAGTCAGCTTCCTCCCGCTCAGCCAGCACCTCATCAGCCAGCACCTCATCGATGTCAGTCTCTCGGTAGCACCTCAGGGGCACTGTATCCAGGTCCGTCTCAGAATACTTGGCGGCTCGCCCCAGAGCTACCCCAGAGCCCTGCCCTAAGCCCATCCCAGGTGGAGATGGGGAGGCCTGCTCTGGGGATTTAGCACCTGTAGTAGGCATAGGCATCCAGGTCAGGAGGTTACCCATGTCGGCCCCCTTGTCCTGATCCTATTCTGGAACTTCCCCACGGTCTCATATTGGCAGGAAGTTCTTTCACTGTCTAGCCACCATTTCTCCTACCACAAACTTGGCTTATCATTGTGCCAGTGGAGTTTTTTTTTTTTTTCAAACTAAGTTATTCTTAAACAGCTTTGAGAAGGCTGAAGGAGATCAGCCTCTTTTCTAGTCCAAAGAGTGACCCTTGATATGCCACCATCCCTCCCTCCATGGCTGAGTTTCATTCAGGCGCCCAGTACAGGCTTATCCAGCCCCCATCATGACACACATGGAAGACTGAGGCTGGGAGAGGTTTTAGCTGACTCAGGAGCCCAGGAAAGAATTGGGGAAGTGTGAAGGAAACCTCCCTACCTGTCCTTAGCTACTGTGAGGAGGCCCTTCCCCCTTCCCCTGGTCTCAGTCCCAGGTCTTACCTGAGCTAGGGGCGTCCAAGGAGCCATAGAAGAATTCCCATTTGGCTCGAGCAATTCTCTGGGCATGAGAGGACACTTCACGTGGGGAGGACCAGGTGTCCCCCTAAGCCAAGGAAGGAGATACAAACACAGCACCAGAGATAAAGCCAGATATACAAGGACACAAGAATATGGGACAAAAACAGAAATAAAAATACAAGGACAGGGATAGAGATGCAGAGACACAAGGATAAACACAGAAGGCAAAAAAAGAGACAGATTTAGGACATTAAAGGATTCAGTGTGAACATCAGACAGGCCCAAGTCTGTCAGGGGCCAAGCTTTACCCCTTCACTGGGGCACTAGGAATTCTGGGAGCCCAAGACCTGCATACCTGGTTCAGGGATCCAGCGTCAGCAGGTCCTCGGAAGAGTGTAGCCAGGTGCTCAGGGGGGTCCCCCAGCCCATTGGGAAGAGAATAGTAAAGACCATCTGCCCCAACCTGGGGTGGGACCGGTGGCCCATGTAAGGTGTCCCTGCTGCCAGGAAGGGCAGAGCCTCCTCCAGCTGGGAGTGGATCTGATGTGGATGCTTCCAGCCGCAACTTCCGGTTGGAGCCAGGCCCAAGGGCTGGGGTGGGCCTGGGAGGAGAAACTCCACCCAAGTCCCAGCTCCGACTCAAGCCTCCAGGAGCAGGTAACCCATTCAGTGGCCTCACACTGGCCTTCTCCACAAAGCGGAAGATGACCATGGAGCTTCGGGCTCCTGGTGGGGGCTGCCCCGTGGGTGAAGAAGGTGCCCAGGGTGAGGGAACAACACGGGGAGAGGGGGGACCACGCAGAGGCGTACAGGGTGCTGTCACACGTCCCAGTTCCCGACCTCGTGGACCTGGACCTGCCACTCGCCGCAGCAGGGAGCCTGTGCTGCCATACATGCTGGCAGGGGGGCTCTGGGGCACTGGGCCCTCGGGGAGCCATCGGCGAGGGCATCGTGGTGGGGAAATGGCACAGTCACCTTCTGAGCAGAAGCGCATGGCACCCTGGGCCATGCTGGGGCCGGGGGTCAGGCTGGGGGGGCAGGGATGGCGAGGCCAGGTTGGGAGTGAGGGGGCTGCATGCTCCTCAGACAGGCCTGCAAGAGAAGAAGGGGAGCAGTGGGTAAAGTGCAGGGGTGGGTTAGATGGGCAGGACAGAGAGACAGGGAGAGCAAAGTTTGCTGGGGTTTCTGAGCTCCAGAACCTAGCCCACCCTGGAAATATAGGGTCAGATCCCATTTCGGGAGGGCACTTCCATGGAGACCTGCAGAGAAAAGGATCATCCACCCAATGAGACCCTGGCTCCTCTCCTCCTACCTGGTGGCCCTGAGCATCACCCTGGGAGGAGTGAGGAAGCTAGTTCAAAAGTTGAGTAAGCTGCCGGGCACAGTGGTGCACACCTGTAATCCCAGCAACTCGGGAGGCTGTATCGCAAGTTTGAGATCAGCCTCAGCAACTTAGTGAGGATCTGAGCAACTTAATGAGACTCTGTTTCAAATTGAAACATAGAAAAGGGCTGGGGATGTGGCTAAGTGGTTAAGCGCCTCTGGGTTCAATTCCTGGTACAAAAAAAAAAAGGACAAGAAAAAGAAAAAAAAAGTTGAGTAAGCTGAGTCCCTGTGGCAATTTGGAGCTACTTCTAGTGTTGGGGAGGCTGTTGTCCCAACCTCTGGATCAGGAGTGTCAGTCATCCATCATTCAACCCAGAGTTCACTAAATAGTCCCTAGTATGGGGGCCCCCTCACTCAGAGAGGAAGAACTTAGCCCTCCTGGAAGGAGAAAGAGGAAGAACAGGGGTTATATAGGGACGATGAAGGGCTGAGAGGTACAGAATGGAGGTGAGCAGAGGCCTGAACAGAGGCCCCTATCTTCCATACATAGATGCTGAATGCGAAAGACACATTTTTTTCTCCATACGGGTACAAATGCACATGCAAGCTCACACATACACACATGCATAAGGACAAAAATATTAGCACACAGTTAAATACATTTATAGGCAACACCCTCCGGCACACACAGACACAGATGCACACACATACTGCTCAAAGACACACCCTCATACCCTCTCACAGTCATAACAAATATGTGTGTAACAGAAAGGCACATGCTTGTTTTACACACACACCACCATCAAACAAGAACGCACAAAGAGGTACCCAAATAGATACATAGGCTCTCATTCTCCAAGGCACAGAGACACAGGTGTATTGGATATATCGACCTACTAGTCAGCATCACATACAAATACAGATACACATTTACACACATACTCAAGCAGGGACACATAATGTCCCTTCCCCCTCACCAGTCATGGATCTCTGGGGGGGGGGGTAAATCTGCCCCACATCCCCCTGCTTCCCTCCTCCCCTCAGGGGCATGACAGATCTTGCCTAGCCCAGGAGGGACCATAAGGGGATAACCCAGGCTGTGGCGGCAATGCAGAGTAGAGACAGGCCGGGAGCAGCAACCCTGCCAGGTAGGTTCTTGAAGCTCAACAGAGCCCTCGGGTGCCCCCCTGTGCAGCCCCTACTCAGTGCTACCTCAGTACTCACCGATGCTCGTCCAGAGCTGGGACGGAGGAGAGATAGAGGAGAAGCTGGGCCCTGCTCAGCTGTGAAGGCAGCACGGCTCCCGCTCGCTCCAGGCCCGCCCGCCTCTCAGTCCCTCCTCCAACACCCCCCCCAACGCGCCGCTCAGGCAGCGCTAATCCCCCCACCCCCTCCTCTCCCAGGGCCCTGAGTCCCAGAGGCTGCCAACACCCCTGGTCGTTAGATCCCCACTGGGCTCTCCCGCCAACCTAGGACCCGCCCCAGAGAAGGGGGAACGCGTAGGGAACCCCCGGTTCTTTCCCCAGACCCTCACATGCCCCACCACACTCATGTCCAGGTCACACTCGCCCGCTGCCTTCTGAGCCACACGCAGGGCCCAGCTGCACACGCGTGTCCCGCTCCAGACCCCACGCGTGTCCCTAGGAGGCTGCCACATGACCTGTTACATGCCACACGCGCTCCCGCCCCCACGAGCACGCGGCCGAGCAAAGCACACCGTACGGGTGTACACCAGACCCGCCCCCTAAATCCAGGAGACAAACTATGGAAGGGAGATGGAGAGAACACCATCTTGAACCCTTCGGGGTTCTGAGTCTCAGACAGGAAACCCAATCCTGACAACCCACCCAGAATGCAGAAGGAGGGATGTTAAATCAGACTTGATGAGGAACTACTTGCTGCCTGAGTTAGTTGTACTGCCCTCTCAGGGGTAAGAGGTGAGAAGGGATGACCCTAGACTGGAGGAAGTGGAGGACAGGCAACTCTTGTGCCCTTGGCCAGGGTAGTAGGGGTCTGACTATTTTAAGAAAGCACCATTCGAGCTACTATGGCAACTACTCTCTTTGGCTAGCCCAAATAAAGCAGGTGATGTCCTCAAAGAGAAAAAGGGGTCGGTTTGGGAGGTCAGGGGGAGCGAGGACGTGCGAGGCGGGGGCGTGCGGGGCTCACCGCGGGAGGGGTGGCGCGAGATCTGCGTGGTGCTGAAAGGGACAGCGCCAGATTTGTTGTAATGCGCAGGCGCACAGGCGCGAACAAAGCTGGAAGGGGGAGGAAGCGCGCGGCCGGAGGTGGTGCGCGCCCACAAGGCTCTATCTTTGCGGAGGTTGGTCCTCCCAATTACCCACTCCCTAAGAAGGCTGAGGAAGAAAATGGAGCAAACCCCTCACCCAACTTGACCCTCTTCTGGTCTTTTCACGCTGCTGGCCTCTCCCTTCTTGCTACATTGAGGGATGATGGAACGTGGAAGGGATTCTGGGAACAGCAGGATGCCTGGGTTGTGTATCCCCGCCTTGTCTGATCCTGGCCAAGGCGCTTTTCTACAGCCTCGGTTTGCCCTTCTTTAAAATGGAGTGATAGCACAGACCGGCCCACCTTGCAGAGATGCCCAAAGGCCTGATGAGATAATGGATGGGAAGCAATTTGAATTATGCAGAGGCGGCTTAAGTGGTAGCACACAAGAGGCGCACAACCCTGAAAGGTGGCAGTGGTCCTTGCGTCCTTCACATGCCCCTACACCCACCCCTTGGATGAAGGAGGAAAGCACTACTCAAAAGTTCTCTAGAGCGGGAGATGAGAGGAGGACCTGGCGATGTGGTAAAAGGGAAGCCCGGTGGCTGAGTTGAGTTCTGGGTCGTCACTGAGTATTGGTGGGCCCAGCCCCAGACCCTACGCAGTGCCCCCGGTGAGCTGAGCTAAGCACTCACTTTTCTCAAGTCTCTGGACCTCTAGAGGGAAAGAAAGGGACTTAGCTGGTTATATAGTGCTTAGCGCACCCTACGTCTTTCTTCCTAAGCAAAAACCCGGCCCAGACTGAACGGAAGTGGAAGAGGATGGATAGTTCTGTACTTAACAATTAACCAGGAAAGAGAGGCTTGAGTACTTTTGCTCGAAGAAAAGAAAAATTCTAACTTAATACCATTTATTCGTTCTTTTAGTAATTGTTGAGCACCTACTGCTGCCAAACAGTAAGAGCCTGGATAGTTTCTCCCCATTTTTCAAAGTCGCCAAATGAGACCAGAGGACAGAGGGAAGGCCCTCGGTAACCCGGGGCCTTAGCTCCGCCCCTTCGGCTTTCGGCTTTGCCTGCTCCTCCCATCACTACTTCACTCAGAGGCGGTTACTGGCCCAGGACGAAGACAGAAGCCAGTCTTCCTCTACCACTTCTCCAGCCTCGGGCTTCAAGCTCTATGGCAGAGAAGCCGAGGACTAATGTTACACCACTGGTCTGTTCTCCCTCAGTTTCGCGGTCCAATCGGAAATCTTTCGGACAGGAGCCTCAGTGAGACGGCACTCGATTGAATCGGTCTGTCTCTACAGCCCAAAGAGGCGGGTTCGCAGCAGCTGCTCCAAGGCCAAAGTCGGGGCTTATTTTACTGCGCACGCTCACTAGACAGCCGAAGGAGCCACCAATGGAGCCGTCCGGAGGGGAGCAAGAACCCGGAGCCGTCAGGTACCGAGCACTGGAGGGGCCGAGGGAAGGAAGCGATACCCGGGGGAGGGAGATGAGTCCGGGCTGGGCCTCAGGGCCGCCCTTGGAAACCCGGGTGCGGGAGCCTAACGGAGGCGGGCTCGCAAGTAAACAGCGGCCCAGGGACACCAACGCCCCTTTATCCGCAGGCTCCTGGACCTGCCCTGGGAAGACGTGCTGCTCCCACACGTCCTGAACCGGGTCCCGCTGCGCCAGCTGCTACGGCTGCAGCAAGTCAGCCGGGCCTTCCGGGCGCTAGTACAGCTACACCTGGCTGGGCTGCGCCGCTTCGATGCCGCTCAGGTGAGCCTGGGGCCGAAGACCCGCCCCTGTCTGGGTACCACCCCCGCCTGGTCTCCAGCCCAGTCCCCAGCTACGCTGGATACACTTTCAGTCCCCAGGTGCAGCCTGTGCTGCCGGGAAGCGATCCACGCAGCGTGCAGTATCCCCAAAGGGCGAGTACTGGGTAGCGACTCTAGGGAACGTGGCGTCTCTCCTGGGAGGGCAGGTGTCAAGCCAAAAGGGTTGTCAGGAAACAACTCGACCGCAGATAAGCAGCGTCTGTCTCCCCCGGGACAAGCTGAGGGTCCGGTGCCTTCCCGTCCGCAGGTAGGTTCACAGATCCCGCGGGCCGCATTGGCCCGGCTACTGCGGGACGCCGAGGGGCTGCAGGAGCTGGCGCTGGCGTCATGTCACGAATGGCTTTCGGACGAGGACCTGGTGCCTGTGCTAGCACGGAATCCGCAGCTGCGGAGTGTGGCACTGGCCGGCTGCGGGCAACTGAGCCGCCGCGCGCTGGGAGCTCTAGCCGAGGGCTGCCCCCGCCTGCAGCGCCTGTCGCTTGCGCACTGTGACTGGGTGGACGGGCTGGCGCTGCGCGGCCTCGCCGACCGCTGCCCGGTCCTAGAGGAGCTGGACCTTACAGCCTGCCGACAGCTCAAGGACGAGGCCATCGTGTACCTGGCGCAGAGACGCGGCGCAGGCCTCCGAAGCCTCTCTCTGGCGGTCAACGCCAATGTCGGGGACGCTGCGGTCCAGGAGTTGGCCCGGAACTGCCCTCAACTAGAGCACCTCGACCTAACTGGCTGCCTCCGCGTCGGAAGCGACGGTGTCAGGTGCCTGACTCTGGGGGTCGGTGGGGTGGGAGGAATGCAAATCAATCAGCCTTGGGGCGGGTAGGAGTGGGCTTTAGTTGTCCAAGACCTAACTGGGAGTTCTGGGCTTTCCAGCTAACAAGGGAACCTTAAATGTCAGCAGAAAGGACTCTAGGTTTATCTAAGCCAGAAAGCCCTGTTTAAAAACTCTTTAACCAGCATTTACACACTGGGAGATTTCTGGGTTTTCTTCAATACGGGGAAATCCTGCAATCCTGGGTGGAGTTTAGGAGCAGGTTCCCCCTTTAAAAGACAGGACCTCCAGTTCTTCACTGTTTACCCCATCCAGGCCCCCTCCCTTGAGGACGGAGGATAAAAAGTATCCCCTGAGCTGGAGGGAGACCTGGAATTTGCAGGAAACTTGCAGGTGGCTGGGTGGGCACCTCCTGCCTCTAGCCTCACCCCCTCCTCCCTCAGGACTTTGGCCGAGTACTGCCCGGCGCTGCGCTCTCTTCGGGTGCGGCACTGCCACCATGTGGCTGAGCCCAGCCTGAGCCGCTTGCGGAAGCGCGGTGTGGACATCGACGTGGAGCCGCCGCTGCACCAAGCCCTGGTGCTGCTGCAGGACATGGCGGGCTTCGCACCCTTTGTCAACTTGCAGGTCTGACCCTCCTGCCAAAAATGGCAGCACAGCTGGACTGTGTGGCTGGGGCCTGACACTGAACTGTAGGGAAACCGAACTGTGGGAACCTCTGGTGAGAGGCCAGTGCCCTGCCCCACCCTGGAACTTCAAATAAAGAGCTTTTTACCGTTTCTTGCCTGGTGCTGCCCTTTTGGAGATGGAGGATGTAAGGTTGCAAAGGGAAGTTCAGACAGGCATAGTATCTCAGCTGTGAGGCAGAACTGACCAGAATACACTCACACCTTCCTTGGGCCACCTTTACTGTGTCCTTGGAGACAGGTTTGAGAGTAGGTTAACACTAGGGAGCAACGAAGTAAATAAGGAAAGAGAGAAGGGGGCAGAGGTAAGGGAGGCCCCTGTGTGGGGGTGTAGGGCTCCTGCATCCCTCTGGGATTTGAGGCTAGAAGGCTCCAGCAGAGTCTAGCAAGTGCCTCAGTGGAAGCGGTACTTTCTGGCTGGCTTGAGATTGATATACGTGGCCTTCATCTCTTCAGCCTCAGGGTTCCGCATATCTTTGAATCGCTCTCCTTTGGTGCTCACTACCTGGTTGTCAATGTATCGGATCAGCTTCTTAGGGGCCTGTTGGGCAATCAGGCAGTGAGTGGAAGAAGTGAGGAGCCAGTCCCCCTGACTTCATATCCCCAGCTGTCCTCAACCCTCTTACCTCTTTGGGAGCCATGGGTCGGTGAATCTTCTGATCCTCTGCACTATCCACCATCATGTACCTGCCAAAAACTGGTTGGGTTAAGCTCCTGCCACCCTGGGAACACCCTCCAGGACCCAGCCCAGCCCAGACTCACTTCTGCAAGATGAAAGACTTCAACTCATCCTTTTGGGGGCCCCTGAGGCGCCTGGGCAGGTCCTATGGAGAGGAAAGGTCTAATACAGATCCAATGGCACCATCAGGGAAAACAGATGGGGATGATTAGGGGTGGGAGGCCTAATACAAGGTGGAATGCAACTGAGGCTATGTGGGTGGGGGCACCTGGCTGGTACAGGATACCTGACTGGGGCCATCCCAGGCTGGAGGCCCGTCTTCCTTCCCTTCCACCAGCATCTGCACAGCTTCTTCCAAGTCCCCCCGAGCTTTAGTCAGCACCCACTGGGCCTGCTCCATTGAACAGGTAGGGAACACCTCCAAGAGTACATCCACCCCTGGAAGCAGTTCCTCCTCAGTGCCAGCTGCCTGTGGGCACAAACATTGACAAGAGGCAGCACTTTCTCCTTTCCCACCCCCCAGGTCCCTCATCAGTACCCTAGTCCACCAGTACCTCATCTTGGGTGTCCCCAGCAGCAGCAGCATGAGATCTAATCTCTTCTTTGAGCTTTTCAGGCCGCTGTAGGGGTTCTGGGGAGATGGGAACCTGACCTTCGACACAAGAGCTCTGCGGTTGCAGGTTCTCTTAAAGAGGTAGAAGGGGCATCAGGTTTGCCAGGGGTTTTGGGGGAGAATTAGGAATATTCCAGATTTCTGAGCTCCAGACTCACCTTTGTTCTTGGCATCACTCAGCTGCCCTGAGAGCTTCTGCATCATGTCCCCTATTGTGCTCCTGAAAAGGAGGGCAAGAAAAAAAAAAAAAAGAAAGAATAGGAGAGCAGTGAGAGGACCACTCTACCCACCCTGCACAACCAGCCATCCACCCATCCTTTTGGCCCCAGCCAGGCCTCACCTGGGGATGTGGGCAAAGCCAGGCACATAGGCCTCCATCATCTCAGTGAAGGCCTCCATATCAAAGTTCTCTTCGGATGGACCTGAGGGTCCCAGCTCCTCTAGGACCCCAAGCACATAGGAGAAGATGACTTCATCCAAACCACTGTATTAAGGGGACAGGACAAGCCTTGGGTGGAATACTGGATACTTCCAGCACCCCCACCTAGCCTGAGACTCCAGCCCTTGGCTTTATGGGGTCCATGAATTAGGCCTCAATCCTTGAGGCCAGACAGTATTCCTCTCATCCTCAGAGGTTTGGCTTTCCCTCTGTCCAATAAAGATGATGGGGACAGGATGAAAGGTAAGGTCATCTCAATAAGTCAAAATCAGCCCTCCCCACCTCAGGAACACAGCTGAGTGCTTTCCACCCATCTTGCCATTGGCCAAGGCCCAGAGCATGGCCTGGCAACAACAGCCTCAGCTTTTGGTCCTCTACCTGAGGTCGGCTTCTGGGAGGTGCGTCTGGACAAACGCAAGGAGTGCTGCACTGACAATCCTCTCCAGCTCCATGTTCTCTCCTCTTCTGAAGGGACACAAGATGAAGGATTGTAGGTCCTCTTCTGCCTGTCCCCATCCACTGGAGTTAGGGCAGTGGCTACTCCCTGCCTGCCTGGTGTGTTGATGTTGGCCTCCCAGCTCCCTCATGCAGAGCCACTGCCCCCTCCACTACCCATGTACACCACCTCCAGCTCGAGGCAGGGCAGGGCATTGTCTCCAGAAAGCCTCCAAAGAGAGCTGCCCCTGTTGCCTCCCTACTCCTCCCCATCCTTCATACCATTCCCCAGCAGCAAGCCCAGACCCTCTGGAAAGAAGCCAAGGTCTTAGGGTCACATGCCTCCTGGCTGAAGAATCTCATTATTGAGGGGGCCACTTGGCCCCCAAGTCCAACCACAAGGGGCCCTATTGTCCAGCCACCCACCCTCTGCACAAAGGGGCTTTTCTGGCTGTGGGTCCCAGATATAAGGGGGAGTCTTACGGATTCTCTCTGGCCTAGTCCTTGCCCTTCTAGCAGCCTGGTGCTGTCTAGAAGACTTTCCATTCTCCTTCACCATGCCCACAGAGCCCCGTAAGATCTGGTCCTTGCTCACCTCTCCAACCTCACCACTCCCTCGTTCACTTAACTATTTCTTGCCTCACAGCCTCCTTTCTATTTCTCAAACTTGTTGAGCATCTTCCTGCCTGTATCCGTAGACACCCACAGGGCTCATGCTCTCACTTCTGCCAGGGCTCTGCACAACCTCTAACCTCCTCAGAGAGATCTTCCCTGATTAACCTGCCAAAAGTAGTTATTCTCCACAATCCTGAACCCTCTACACATTATATTTATTTGTCTAATGTCTGTCCAATAGCATGTCCTATAAGCTCCAAGAGTGGAGCTCTGTCTGGTTCGCTGACGTAGACCTAGCACCTAGGAAAATGCTGACACTTTTTTTTCCCCCAAGGGAGAGGGAGGGGCTGGAGCGGTGGCTCAGTGGTTACAGCACTTACCTGGTATGTGCCAGGACCCAGGTTCAAACCCCAGCACCACATACACAACTAAGTATTGTAGAAACAAAGGCCAGATGGAAAAATAAATAAAATTAATTCTTTTTCACACACTCCCTCACTCTTAAAAAATAAAGAAAAACAACAACAAAAAACCCCACAAAACTTATTTCATCCTCATCTATACACTTTGACTCCCAAAAGACTTTATGTGGGAATGAAGGATGCATAAGTAGTAAGGAATGGCTACAGACCTATAGGTCCAGATGTCAGCTCATCCTCCCATTTGGAAGGTTCAGAGGCACCTCAACTTCCACCCACCCAAACTCATATCCTCCCAATACCCTCCAAATATACCTCCTCCTGTTTCACCAGCTGATACCACTCACTGCTGCCAAACTTTTTTTCAGGCTTTGGTCTAATAAGGTTGAACCATATTAATTTGCCAGTTTTATCTGGGTTCTGAGCTACCAAAAGGGGGAGCACTTTCTTATGGTTTCACCTAATACTTGCCAGCTATGGTTTCTGAGACATCACTCTCCAGGTTTCCTTCTGCCTCTGTCTCCTTCTCTAACACACTCCTCAGGCTCCCAGCTGCTTTCCTCTGCCCTCAGTTTGCTCTCTCTCTTTCTGGAAGATCTCATTTGTCCACATTCTTATGTACCAACTCTATGTCACCAATTCCCAAATGTCCAATCCTCTAATTCAGTCTCCTCCCCTGAGTTACAAACTTGTGCCTCTACCTCCACAACATGCCCATGTGAATGTCTTATAGGCATCTCACACTTTAAAAAAAAAAATTTTTTTTTGAAGAGAGAGGGACAGTGAGAGAGAATCAATTTTATTTAGTTTTTCATGTGGCTTTCATTGCTCTGACACTTTGCTGTGCATGTGGTGCTAGTGTCGAACCCGAGTCCTCGTGCGTGGCAGGCAAGTGGTGTAACTGCTAAGCCCCTGCCCCAGCCCCACAGATCACTTAACACATCCCAAAGTAACTTCTCTGCAGTTTACTCCTCTAGAACCATCCTCCCTAAATTCATGTGGCAGCTATTCCTGCCACAGGTCTGGGAATTATCCTTGACACCGTCTCACCCTTTACTTCCCTTCAGCCAATCTGTCACAAAGCACTGACCATTCTCTTTTGACATGCCTACTTCTCTCCTTCCACTATGCCCCAGTTCTTGCCTTCAAAGAGTTTCTTGATCCTTACGAGTGTTTCTCCCAGGAACCTATTCTCCACACTACTGCTGTGTAATCTTTACAAAATGTCATTATCTTCTGGGGCTGGAGCAGTGGCTCTGGTTGGAGTGCTTGCCTGCCATGTGTGAGGACCCAGGTTCAAACCCCAGCACCACATACACAACCAAGTGTTGGAGAAACGGAAACCAGATGAAAAACTAAATAAAATTGACTCTCTCCAGGCTGGAGCTCAGTGGTTTTGGCACTTGCCTGGCAAGCACGAGGACCCGGGTTCAAACCCCAGCACCACGTACACAACTAAATGTTAGAGCAACTAAGGCCATGTGAAAAACTAAATAAAGTTGTTTCTCCCTTTCTGTGTCTCTCTCACTGTCCCTCTCTCTTAAAAAAAAAAAAATGATTCTCTCTTTCACTCTTTCCTCTCTCTTAGTTAAAAAAAAAAAAAAAGTCATATCTTCTGCTTAAAACCTACCAGTGCCTTCCCACTACCCTTCCTATAGGTTCAGAATCTCTTTGTGGCCTTGATTCAGGGCTTCACCCCTACCTGTACCTCTCCACACTCACCATGCACCATGCACCATGCCTTCCCTGGATCATGACTCTCTACTCTGGCCTGCTTTCAGTTTGTAAACATTGAAGCCCCTGACTTTCTAAAACTGGTCTGATCACAACCGTCTTATACCCTCATTACAAAATACACTTTTCATTACTTAGCAGCTTTCATAGCTTTAATGAACAGGATTATATGGACAATATTTAATGTTTCTTCCTGCTGTTTCATGAAGGCAAGGACTCCACACCTGGTTTATTCACCAGTGCACACTCAGAATCCCCTGTGAAGTAGGCACTCAATAAACATTTATTTCCCATTTCACAGATGAAGAAAGTGAAGCTCAGCGAGTTTAATAACTTTCCCAGTCATCTGAGTTGACTGTGGTAATTTTTGTTTGTTTGTTTGTTTTGGTACCAGGAATTGAACCTAGAGGCACTTAACCACTGAGCCTCATCCCTAGTCCTTTTTATTTTTATTTTTTAATTTTGAGGCTGGCTTTGAACTCTCCATCCTCCTGCCTCAGCCTCCCAAGTTGCACATGCGCTACCATGCCCTGACTGTGGTAGTTAAGATTAAGTCCAGAATTAGTTCAATGGTAAAGCACTTGCTTAGGTACAAGACCCTGGGTTCAGTTTCCAGCACCACCACCAAAAAAAAAGAGGGGCTGGAGTGGTAGCTCAGTGGTTATGGTGCTTGCTCAGCATGCACAAGTACACGGGTTCAAACCCTAGCACCCAAGAACACAACTAAGTGTCAGAGCAACTTAAGCCATGTGAAAAACTCAATAAAAATTGATTCTCTCTGTCTCTCTCTCTCTAAAAAAAAAAGAGAGAGAGAGAAAGAAAATGAGAGGGGCTGGAGTGGTGGCTCAGCAGTTACAGCACTTGCCTGGCATGTGCTGGGACATGGGTTCGAACCCCAGCTCCATGTATACAACAAAGTGTTGGAGCAACAAAAGCCACACGAAAAACTAAATAAAATTGATTCTCTCTTTCTGTCTTTCTCACTGTCGCTCTCTTTAAAATAAATAAATAAGGGGTTGGGGATTTAGCTCAGTGGCAGAGCGCTTGCCTATCATGTGCAAGGCCCCAAGTTCGGTCCTCAGCCCTAATAAAAAATAAATAAACAAATAAATAAATAAAATCAATTCTCTCTCTCTCCCTCTTAAAAATGTGGAAAAACATAATTATAAAAAAACAAAATCACCTTTAGCCACGGGCCCTAGGGAGTTGCAGAGAAGCTCAGTCCAGGCACACCAGATCTCCTCATACAGCTGCTCTAAGGGGGAAGACCATTCAGAGACCTATATTATCCTGAAACCTTGGCTGCTGTCAGCAGTCTGGCAACCTCTGCTGGGACAGACTCATGGCTGCTGTAGGAAAACCCAGTTTCTTTCTTTCTTTTTTTTTGATACCAAAGATTGGACCCAGAGGCACTTAACCACTAAGCCACATTCCCAGTCCTTTTTTATTTTGAGACAGAGTCTTGCTAAGTTGCTTAGAGTCTCACTAAGTTGTTGAGGCTGGCTTTGAACTTTCAATCCTCCTGCCTCAGCCTCGCAAACTGCTGGGATTATAGGCACGAACCACCGCACCTGGCAGGAAAGCCCAGTTTATAGGTAAGAAAGTTTTCTGGAATGTGTTTGACGTCTTTGGTTTCTTTCTTTCGGTACCAGGAATTGAACCCAGGGTTGCGTAACCACTGAATCACATCCCTAGCATGTTTTTTATTTTTTTTATTTTGAGACAGGATCTCAATAAGGTGCTTAGGTCCTCACTAAGTTGGTGAGGCTGGCTTTGAATTTGGCAATCCTCCTGCCTCAGCCTCCTAAGCTGTTGGAATTACAGGCATGCAGCACCGTGTCCAGCATCTCTCTGGGTTTCTGGGTTTCTAACCAAGGTCTGAGGGCCAGGGAATTGTCACTGGGAAACTCCTCACTTTCCCCAAATGAAAAGTCTTCCTCCCCTGAGCTTTTGAAATAGCTTGTCATTACTTCTTGGGGGACCCAAATTAGGAATCACTAGTTGAAATGCAACTATCATTCTGTGATGGGTTCTACTTAAATATTTCTGATGATGGTAAAAAGCTGGCATTTACTGATTGTTTACCAGGCATTGCTCAAAGCACTTTACATGTATTAACTTTACTTAATCCTCTTATAACCCTAAAATATAGATACTAAAACTATCCTACTTTACCTGAAAAGAAATAGAGGCACTGAGAGGTGAAGTTACTTGCCAAGGTCAGAGAGCAATTCAACGACAGATTCACACCCAGTTAGTCTGGTTCCACAAGCCTCAGTGTTAACGAGCACATCATCTCTCATGATGCCAATGGTGTGGTCCAGGCCTAAATTTTGATCCTCTTCTGCCTGGCCAGCTGTCTTGCCTACTTCAGAATGTTTACTCATACCATTCTCCCTGCTCAAAACATTCTTCCCTCTGCCTCTTCAAGTTCCTTTCTGCAGGACTCACTCATTCTCTGCAGCCAGTCCTGACTATCCCATCTTCACTGCCCCAGTTGGCGGGAGAGGTTCCAAGGGCCAGGCATAGGCCTGTCCCCTCAAGATGTTCAACAGAGACCCTCTAGGCAAGCTAGATTTGGGTAAGAAGTACCATGCTGCTCCCTTGGAGTGGGGAGGTGGACAAAGTGAAGGGAGAGCAGGCCATGTGGGAGGAGGAATACTGGAAACCGGTGTGGATGGAGTCCTGGAGGCAGCACAGCGGTGGCGTATAGCAGAGGTCTTCGCTGCTTCTTCCAGCCCCTGCAAAGCCTTGCTTGTGGGGTCCTAGACCCATAACGAAGGCCCCAGAATATACTATTTTCCCCAGATCCCCAAGTTAAGCCTTAAAGGAACCAAGGGCATTGAGGAGAATAAGGGATTCCACCATCCAAACTCAGGCCGGATCACAAACAGGGGGCCTGGGGAGTGGAGCACAGGAAGTCGGATGGCGACGGTGGCCGACCCTTTAAGCAAGAGCTCCCTAAACCCGCTAGTGAGACACCGTAAGCTTCCCGAATACTGGGCCTGAGGGCTCAGGGATGCGGCTGCGACCTTGGGGGACACATGAAGGGACAGGCCTGAGCAAACTGGATGTGCCTTGATACAGGCCACAGCGAGAATCAGAGATGGGAGTTTGGAGGGCCCCGGGGGAGGTACCGTGGGAGAACACAGGAACGGGCACCCTGGGTTAATGCTCTCCGCGACTCTCCTAGCCCTGGGCCAGGGGCTGGAGGGGAAATCACCTGCTCCGTCGGGCGCCGCCGGCGACTTGTCCCGCGCGGTGCAGCTCTCATCCCCCAACCCCACCAACGAGATCAAAGGCGGAGCCTAGAGCGGTTCTCGGTTAGAGGCGCGGAAATGGCCATTTTTGAGAAGGTCAACTTGCCCATAACAGGGCGGGGCTTCGGAACCCACCCTCGAGAATCCCCGGCTGTGGACCCGCTCCCGGCGCGGCCATTTTTGTTGCGGGTAGGGAGGAGCGGCTCGTGGAGGTCTCGCCCGCGGGTGCAGTCGCAGTGGCCGGGACTGTATCCCGCCTTGTTTCTTGTCCGCAGCCAAAGGCCCAAAACGTTTCTGTCACGCCTGGGGTCCTCCTGCCCCCCCTTATTTCCTTACCCCCAAGATTTCCATCCTGAAATTCTGTAGATTCGTCCTACTCCTTATCTCTCCCGCCCCTCCACTCTCGTGGCTTCCTGGTTGGATCTGGAGACCCCTGCTGCAAGACCTAGTGTTCTTCCCCAAATCTCAGTCTCCATAACTTCATGTTCAGTGCAGCTTCAAGCCTGGTCATTCAGGCAGTTCTTAGAGTCTGACTTCACCTTGTCTGCCTGCCCCTTTCCCTTGACAGCGATTTCCCCCAGTCTCCCTACAGTTGGGGGTGGGGGTTGCAGGATCTTGGGAGGTGGTGCGCAGCAGGTTCCTATGGTCGGGATGTATTAGAGCCCAGATCCAGTATGGTCTACAGACCCCCCCCACCCCTGCCCATGTTGGCGGGGCTGCTATCTAGGACAGTACAGCTGCGCACCAGGACCCAGCAAGGCCTCAGCTTCCTCTTTCTATTCCTGCCGCCTCAGCTTCCCGGGACTGCCCTGTGGGATGCCCACAGCCGCCCCTTCCTATGAATCCCAAAGGGAAAGAGTCCCGGTGGACTGGGATATGCTAGTCCATCCCAGTCAGCAGGGATGAGCCCCTTTTCGGTGGTAGCCCCCACCCCCACCCCCCTAGAGTGAGCTGCCCCTGCCCTCAGGAAGCTCACAGTCTAAGGGAGAATGTCCCACCTCTTGTCTGCTAGGGACAGGGGCAGTGCCAAGATAAGGAGAAATGGGGGGTTACTGCGTAGTCTTCCACCTGTGTCCCTTACCACAGACTCCCTCCTCCCCAGCAGGGTTCTCTGGCTTCAGAGAAGAAGAGCAGGTTGTTGGCTACTGGCATAAGGGAACAAGGAAGGAAGAGGGGGGGGCACTTTTGGAGTGGCTTCTCCCATAAAAGCACTGCCGCTGCCAGCCTGGTGCTGCTGGCAGCCTGGTGCTGCTGGTGTTAATGAGGGATGGGGTTACAGCAACTTTGAACTCTAGCCAGGCAGGCCCCTGGGAAGGAGGTGATGGGCACCCCCATCAACCCCAGGCCTCTGTCCCCTTTCCTCCTACCTCCTGTTCATTCCACAATAGAGATGACTCTTGCTCCTTACCACCCCCATTCCAGGAACTCTCAGGTTCCCTAGGTAGAACTGCCCTTAGTTCTGGGCCTGGACCCCTGCAGCCCTTCCTGATGCTGTGCCTTCCTCCCTCCCCAGCTCCTGGTTGTTGTTTGGTTTTGGGGTTTTCTTTTTGTTTGTTTGTTTTTGTTTTTGTTTTTTTGGTGGTGGTTGTTGTTCTGTTTTGTTTTGTTTTGTTTTGTTTTGTTGAATATCAGAAAGAACTTCTTGAGCTTTTGAGCTTTCAGGGAAGGGTAATGGGAAAGATTTCTCAGGGGGAGCCCCTCCATTCCCAATTCAAACTCTGGGAAGACCCAACTCTACACTGGAAAATTCAGGTTCTGGGGTTCAAGGACAAAAAGTGGGCTGAGGAGAGGGACTACGCAGACACAAGGACATACACACATTATAAGGGTGGGCTCCTTACCCTGCTTGGGATTTCACAACTGTCCTGATCTTAAGCCCCTAATTTTCCATCCTTTTAGATCTGAGTCTTTTCGCTCCCAAGGAGGGAGTTGACTCCACCTGCCTTTAGAGAGCTGCTTTAAGCCATACAGGGAGAAGGAAGTCAAGTGGTGCCTCCCTTTCCCTTAAATGAATTTTAGCACCAGTGCCTGGGTGCAGGGTCTCCTTGACTGATAGGAAAAGCTAGGAGCCGATGCTGAAGCTTCCTCTGGCACATCAATTGCCCACTGTCTTGCCTTAGAATGAGGAACTGGGCTTGAATTCAGCATCAAGGGCATATGTTCCAAGCATTAATTGCAGAGAAAGAACCAGCAGGCTGATCTCAAAGGAAGTGTGGGGGGCACAGTCAGATACTAAGATGAGAATGAGGACACTTGAAGGAATGAAGGGGTGTCCCAGCTCTGGCTTAAGGTCAGAAAGGGCTCTCTGGGCAGGGTGCCTAGCCCTCCCACACCTTCCTCCTTTCTCAGAAGAGCTGGTGTGGGGCGGGGGATGGAGGAGCTTGGGCGGGGCGGGGACCTCTTTAAGGAGCTCCGTCTGAGTCTGAGAGCATTACTGCAGATCCAGCACCTTCGCAGAGGCTTCACAGTAAGTGCTGCCCTTACTTTGGATTCAGTGGGGCTGGGGGCAGGGCTGTCAGCTTGGCTTTCCTGAGATCTCCAGGGGTAGATTGCTGCTCTGCCCTGTGAGAATGGCATCCAGCTGTTGTTTTAACTCTCCAGAAAATGAAAGTATGTTTCAGGGAAATCTTTCTCCTCTGCTCAGCTATCCCAGACACTTAAGGACCTTCATTCAGGCGGGAGATTTTTGGGAAGCACTTCTGGGCTCCTATCTTGGTGATCCCCTTTCACTCCAGAAGCCTCTCTGTTTGCAGAGATGCCCTTCTCAGAGTAAGTATTCTAGCTCTTTCCCTAGGCTATCAAACCTCCAGCCCCATCCCTGGCCCCACCAGGACCATATCTGGGTAGGAGATGACAGGACTGACTATGTGAACCCCAGGCTCTGGGGGACAGAATCATAGCTGCTGCCCTGAGCCCCCTCCCCTCATACCATACTCCAGTTCATGATGGAATTAGGGGAACCCTTGTCCATTTCCCTAGCTGTGATCACCTTTTTTCAGCTCCAAGCTCAACACCCCTTTCCTGAGTAGGAAATATCTTGATATTCCAGGTTCCATCTGGGGCCTCTACTTGCTCATTTGGTGAATAGGGAAAAATTCACACAAGAAAGTATGGAAGGGTAGCATCCTGGCAGAGATGGCCACCTGGCTCTGAGAACTGAATTCCATAGGCTGTGAGCTCTAGCAAATGCCCTAGGGACTCAGTTCTGGTGCCCGGCTGCGTCACACCTTCAATGTCAAGGCTATGGGAAAACTATGGCTCCAACACACAGGGTTCCAGGCCAGCGCTCCTGCAGGCACCCATCCTCTCCACTGACCAAATCTTATTAACTGCAACTTGGGCTACTCTTCTACTCAAAGATTTCAGTGACTCCCCAAACCTCTTTACTGTCAAAGTCTTCCATGCTATGACCTCCACTTAGCTGAAAGCCTGATCTTCCATTACTACTGGGTTATTACCTGACCCCCAACAAGCCTGTTGCTTTCTGCTCCTGCCACCGTGCTTTTACTCCTGTTGGCCCCTTCAGTTCTTGAGATACCTCTTTCCTATCACTTGCTGTTGGAACCCTATACATCCTTCAAATCCCCTCTCAGATGCCCATATGGGAAGCTTCTTTCTTTCAACTCATAACAGTGAACAAATTCCCCACACTCCTTCCAGTGAGTGTGGGCTCACAAGCCCCCTACCCTCATAGTTTTTAGGAGTGTTCTATACATAGTTGTTTGTTTGTTTGTTTGTTTAAAGAGAGAGGGACAGTGAGAGAAAGAGAGAATCAATTTTATTTAGTGTTTCATGTGTTTTTTGTTGCTCCGACACCTCACTGTGTATGTGGTGCTGGGGTTTGAACCTGTGCCCTCACACATGCCAGGCCAGCGCTGCAGCTGCTGAGCCACTGCTCCAGCCCCACACAGTAGTTTCTTAGTAAATGTTCTTTTTTTGTTGTTGTTGAGTGTATCTCATGTATGAAGAGATGATTTGACCTAGAGGTTAAGACCCACCAGATACAATCGTGGTATATTTTCAGCGTATGTAACTTTGGGTAAGTTGTTAACCTGTATGGGCTTCAGTTTCCTCAACTATAAATGGAAATAATAATTATGTCTACATCAAAGTTTTGTGAACTTTAAACTTAATGAGCTGGGAGTTTCTCCGTGGAACTCTAGCACAGTTGGCACATCAGTTGGTACATAGTAAGTTCTCAGTGAGGGTATGAGGTTATGATTCTTATTCTTTTCCCTTAAGTAGAAAGGGAGCCATCCAAGGTAAGGGCAGTTGTGGGCCAGTGTAGGGCTTACAATTGGTCAGTCAGTCCTTCCTAAGTGAGGAGCTCAACACCAGATGCTAGGGGTAAGTCTGGGTCAAGACCAGCAGGATGAGACCATCAGGATCAGGGTTTGGTAGCCCAGGCCCTGCTAGGATGTGGGAGCTCTGGATTCCCACCTATAATTGTGTGACCATGGGTGAATCACTCCCTTTCTCAGGTCTTAGTTTCCTGGCATAGTGTAAATTTAGATGGTTGAACCAGATGAACAGCAAGCTGTTTTATGAGTCCTGCACTTCTAAGGGTTAAGTTCAAAGAAAAGATCAAACAAGGAGGCCTTCAGGTTCCCTGCAGGCTTCACATCCACAGGGCTGGGAGTGAGGTGGGATGGTGGATTGCACTGAGTAGCATGCACCTCTGTCTAAAAGCTTGTAGTCAGGGTCCTTCCTCCCTCGATTTGACTAGGGATAGGGGTGGATTTTTTGTGTGTGTTCAGCAGGACATGTCTAAGGCCTAAATGGAAGACAGGGAGGAATATCTATGAATAATATGGATCCTCAAAGATGGGGGAAGTTGGGGGTGGGCTTGTATCTCAGTGGCAAAGTGCTTGCCTGGCACATGTAAAGCAATGGGTTCCATCCTCAGCACCACATAAAAATAAATGAAAAGGGGATGGAGCTGTAGCTCGGCGGTTATAGCACTTGCCTGGCTTGTGCAAGGATGTGTTCAAACCCCAGCACCACATACACAACTACATGTCAGAGAAACAAAAACCAGATGAAAAAATAAATAAAATTGATTCTCCCTTTCTCTCTCACTCTCCCTCTATCTTAAAAAATTAATTAATTAATTAACTAAAGGCATAAGGGGCTAGAGTAATGCTCAGCGGTTACAGTGCTTGCCTGGCACATGCGAGGTCGTGGGTTCGAACCCCACCACCACATATACAACAAAGTGTCAGAGAACAAAAGCCACATGAAAAACTAAGTAAAATTCTTTCTCTCTCTCTCCCTCTCCCTCTCTCTTTAAAAATAAATAAATAAAGGCATAAAACTTAAAAAAAAATAAAACGATGGGGGAGGTTGAGAGGCTACAAGTGCCTGGGCCCAAGACAGAGTGGTGGGGTGGGGCGGGGGCTCAGCTGTTACAGTGCTTGCCTGGCATGTGAGAGTACGCAAGTTCAAACCCCAGCACCAGGTGCACAGCAAAGTCTCAAAGCAAGGAAAGCCACATGAAAAATTAATTAGTTGATTATCTCTTTCTCTCTCTCTCTCTCTCTCTCTCTGTCTCACTGTCCCTCTCTCTATAGTGAGACAAAGAGAGAGAGAAAGAGAGAAACAATTTTTATTTAGCTTTTCATCTGGTTTCCATTGCTCCAATACTTACCTGCGTACATGGTGCTGGGGTTTGAACCTGGGTCCTTGCGCATGCCAGGCAAGCGCCGTAACCACTGAGCCACTGTTCCAGTCCCGTCCCTCTCTCTCTTTTTTTTTTAAAGTATATATATATATATATTTTTTAAAATATATATATATTTGACGTTTATGTAATACATCTACTGTACATCTAACTATAGGTATGTAGTACATATATATAAGAGGTTTAAAAATAGGGGTTGGGGATTTAGCTCAGTGGCAGAGCGCTTGCTTAGCACTCTCAAGGCCTGGAGTTCGATCCTCAGCCCTGAAAAAAAAAAAAAGAGGTAGTACATACCTATGTTGCTGATTTTTTAAAAAATTATTTAAATATATTTTTTATATTATAATTATATAATTTTTAAAAGTATTTATTTATTTTGGTACTGGAGATTGAACCCAGGGGTGCTTTACCACTGAGCAATATTTCTGGTCCTTTTTGTTTTTTCTTTTGAGACAGGGTTTTGCCAAGTTGCTGAGGCTGTCTTTGAACTTGGTATCCTCTTGTCTCAGACTCCTGAGCCTTGGAATTACAGGCACTTGCCACAGTGCCCGCTCCAATCTTTCATTCTTATTCAAATTTTTCTACTTGTCTGAATAATGTCCTTTGTAACTTTTTTTTTTTTAAGAGAGAAGGACAGTGAGAGAGATAGACACTGAGAGAATCAATTTTTTTATTGAGTTTTTCACATGGCTTTCATTGCTCTGACACTTCGTTGTGCACAAGGGTGCTGGGGTTTGAACCCATGTACTTGTGCATGCTGGGCAAGCGTCATAACTGCTGAGCCACCACTCCAGCCCTGTCCTTTGTAACTTGTGTGTGTGTGTGTGTGTATGTGTGTGTGTGTGTATGTGTGGTGTATAGTACTGGGACCTCAAGTTTGCTAGGCAAGAACTGTACCACTGAGCTACATCCCCAGCTCTTTTTATTTTTTTAATTTGAAAGGAAGGATCTTACTAAATTGCTGAGGCTGCCCTTGAACTTGAGATCCTCCTGCCTCAGCCTCCTTAGTCACTGGGATTACAGGTGTGTGCCACTGCCCAGGTTTCAGTATTTGTGTTTTTGTTTTGTTTTAAGGCAGAGAGGGACAGTGAGAGAAAGAATCAGTTTTATTTAGTTTTTCTTGTGGCTTTCGTTCCTCCGACACTTCGTCTTGTATGTGGTGCTGGGGTTTGAACCTGCGCCCTTGGACATGCCAGACAAGTGCCGTAACTGCTGAGCCACTGCTCCATCCCCTCTTTGGGCATTTTTTTCTTTAAAAGAGAAAGAGAGAGAGAGAGAGAGAGAGAGAGAATCAAGTTTTATTGACTTTTTCACATGGCTTTTGTTGCTCTGATTCTCAGTTGTGTATGTGGATGCTGGGTTTGAACCTGTATACTTGCACATGCTAGGCAAGTGCAATAACCACCGAGCCACCGCTCCAGCCCCCTCTTTTGACATTTCTGAATGATCCTTTATTTTATGGAACAAGTTGTTTTAGCCGCATCTTTTTTCTTTTTCTTTTCTTTTCTTTCTTTCTTTCTTTTTTTTAGAGAGAGACGGACAGTGAGAGAGAAAAAGAGAGAATCAATTTTATTTAGTTTTTCTTGTGGGCTTCGTTGCTCCGACACTTTGTTGTATACATAGTTCTGGGGTTTGAACCCATGGACCCATGCATGCAAGGCGTGGTAAATGCTGAGCCACTGCTCCAACCCATTAATCTCATCTTGTACCTTCCCTGCTCCTGTATTGCAATCAACCCTTTCTCTAACCGGCCTGGTTCCTTTTAGCTGAGAATGGAATTAAGATCTGGACACTAGTTATGCCTGCTGCTACCAGGGCGTCAGTGTTCAGTGAGTCAATGATTAATTCAAGACTTTAGATTCTATAATTTTAACACTTGTATAATGTGAACAAAGATGAATATTCAAGGACTTTTATTTTTCTCATCACTCTCATTACTTCCAAATGAAACCAAGCCAGCTCTTCTTTGGCCTATATGAATTGAAAAGCCTCCTAGCTGCTCTGTTTTTGTAATATACCCTCTACAATCTCTTCTCCACCAGCTGCCAGAATGATAATTTAAAACTCTAGCTAGGTGTGGTAGCACCCACCTGTAATCCCTGCTACTGCAGAGGCTGAAGCAGTAAGATCACAAATTCAAGGCCCACCTGGGCAATCTACCAAGACCCTATCTGAAAATAAAAAAATGATAAGAACTGGTGTGTAAGATAGAGTACAATATAGGAAAGAGTGAGAGAACAATAAGTTTAGTCAACAGACTGATCAAACACTGATTATCCATCAAACCAGGGGCAACCTCGCAGACTAGGGTAGGGAGCATGGAGAGGGGGAGAGCGTGGGGAAGGTAAAGGGGGAATATATGATGTGTCCATGTCTGAAAGTGTAACAAAAAATCCATTCAGTATGTGAAACTGTAATGAAAAATAATATTTTGTTAAAAAAAGAAGAAAGAAAAGCACTGGGGATGTAGCCTAATGGTAGAGAACAGCAGGTTCCATCACCAGTATTGCAAAAACTTAATAACAAAGAAGTGATTAATAAAATAAAAATCTGATCACAAGATTGAGGGTGTAACTCAGTGGGTTTTTTTTTTTTTTTAGTCCTGGGGATGGAACCCAGAACACTTTCTTTCTTTCTTTTCTTTTTCTTTAAGAAAGAGGGACAGTGGAGAGAGAGAGAGAAGAGAGAAATAATTAACTTTATTTAGTTTTTCATGTGGCCTTCGTTGTTCCTCCACTCTGTTGTATATATGGTACTGGGGTCTGAACGCGCATCTTCATGCATGCCAGGCAAGCGCTGTAACCACTGAGCTACTACTGCTCCAGCCCCTCTATTTTTATTTTGAGATGGTTGAGCTAAATTGCTCATGCTGGCCCAGAACTTTCCTGCCTCAACCCCTGAGTAATTAGGATTACAGGTGTGCACAGCCTTGCCCGACGGAGTGTCACATCTCTAACCTTCCTGTATAAAACAGCACTTCCGCTAGTACTAAACCAATCAATGACACTATCATTTATTCATTTGGTTGTTGTCAGTCTCTGTTGCTCTGTTACACCTCTAATGTAGGCTCCATAAGGACATGCGCTTACCCAATATATTTTTTTGTACCAGGAATTGAACCCAGTGGTGTTCAACCACTTAGCCACATTCCCAGACCTTTTTATTATTTTATTTTGAGATAAGAGTCTTGCAGAGTCACCGAATCTGGCTTTAACCTTGTGATCCTCCTGCCTCAGTGTCCTGAGCAGCTGGGATTATAGGTGTGCACCACCATGCCTGGCACTTCTTTTCGTTCTTTAGATCCCAGCTTAAATGTTGCCTCCTCCGAGAATTTTTTCCCAACCATCTTATTCTAAGTTAGGTACTGGTAATGAGGCAGGAGAAAGAGTTATAAAATAGGCAGAAAGGAAACTTGGGCTCCTTCAAATTCAGGTCTCTGTGTAACAGGGCTGAAAAACTTCAGACACAGAATGCCAGGCCCCATCAAAATTAGGCAGATTCCTGTGTAAGTGGAGAAACTGATAGCGATAGCCACAATCAGTCAGTTGCCGAGTGCACAAACTGCCCCCTCAGAAAAAAAAAAAAAAAAGGGCACAGTAACCTGATTGGACCGAAGGTCGATGAGGGCCTTAGCCAGGATTGGGTAATTCCCTTAACCATGTAGATTCATATAAACCCCAGACAACAGACACCTGTTGACAACCTCTGTTGGGCTTCTTTCACCTTTGGGAGCTCTTTCTATTATTTTAATAAATCAGATTACTTTGTCCTCACCCTTGTTTCCATGGCTTTCCTTCTCTTCAGATGGGAAAAGTGAAGAAAAGCAAGCAGATTCCACATGTTCAAGTTTCCTTTTTCTTGAAAGCCTTTTCTGAGAATATCATTGGCTCCCATATTCTTTAAATAGCTGGGCTGACTCTAATCTAATCCAAAAGTGCACTCTGGTCTGATAAAGATGTTCCGAGTGGGCTGGAGCGGTGGTTCTGCGGTTCAAGCATTTGTGGGGCATGTATGAAGACCAGAGTTCAAACCCCAGCAACGCATACACAACTAAGTGTCAGAGAAACAAAGGCCAGACGAAAAACTAAATAAAGTTGACTCTCTCTCTCCCCCACCCCCACTCTGTCCCTCTCTTTAAAAAAAAAAATGTTCCCTGTACTTTACTAGAGTAATTAATTATTGCCATGCCATTTTTTCCAAAGCCTCTGTCTTTCTCTGAGCTCAAGGTTTTTATGGTAAATTCACCTTTGGTCCTGTGCCAAATACTCTTGTTTTAGCTACGTGGAGTTTCTAACCCTCTGTTGTTGGTTTTGTTTTGTTTTTCCTGTTGCCTTTATTCAGAGGGCAGTTCTTCAAGGGTTAACTCTCAAATACCCTGGAAAAGGAAAGAGATCTTCTAAGGAAGAAAAGAAACTGAGGTGATGGAGTTAAACACCTGCGACTCTGGTCTCCTAACTGTGGGAATCTAATACCTGCCAAAAAGCTATAAAATCTTTGTTTCCTATTGGTTTTTATGTGTATGTGTGCACACCTGTGCATTGCATATTGTGTCTACATACATGCTTATATCTATATATCAGGTACAGGTACCAATATTGGCATATATAAAAGAGCAAATACCTTTCAGTTCATGTAAAGGTGTTTTTAAAATTACTAAACCACAAGCCAGGCGTGGGCACACACTGTAATCCCTGCAGACAACAGGTTGGGAGACTGAGGCAGGAGGATTGCAAGTTCAAAGCCAGCCTCAGAGTGTTAGATCAGTGGCTCAGTGGTTGGAGGCCCTACACAACTTAGTGAGATCCTGTCTGAAAATGAAAAATAAAATAAAATAAAAAAGAGCAATTTCAAATTTCATAAGAATTGTTTCAGAATGTAAATATAAAGAGGTCAACGACTGGAAAAAGGGAACTATAAAAATATTACAGATATGGAAACATATTTTCTTTCTTTTTTAAAATTTTTTTTTATTTTTTTGGTACCAGGAATTGAACCCAGGGGAGCTTAACCACTGAGCAGCATCCTTAGTCCTTTGTATATATTTAAAAATTTTTTTAAAGTGAGAGAGGGACAGTGAGAGAGAATCAGTTATATTTGTTTATTTTTTCATGTTTTTCTTGTTGCTCTGACACTTCGTTGTGTACGTGGTGTTGGGGTTTAAACCTGCATCCTCGTGCATGCCAGGCAAGTGCTGTAACTGCTGAACCACCACTCTGGCCCCTTTATTTTTTAAATTTTGAGGCAGGGTCTCAATAAATTGCATAGCGCCTTGCCAAGGCTGGCTTGGAACATGCCATCCTCCTGCCTCAGCCTTTCAAGTCGCTGGGAGGTTTCTTCTTCCTCTTCTTCTTTTCTTCTTCTTCTTCTCCTCCTCCTTCTCCTCCTCCTCCTCCTCCTCCTCTTCTTCTTCTTCTTTTCTTCTCTTCTTCTTCTTCTGAGAATTGATTTTATGTATTTTTTCATGTGGCCTTTATTTCTCCAACACTTATTTGTGCATGTGGTGCTGATGTTTGAACCTGAGTTCTTGTGCATGCCAGACAAGCGCTCCAACCACTGAGCCACCACTCTAGCCCCCTGAGGCTGGATGGCATGGTGTGTGCCACCATGCCTGGCTTTTTGGAAATGTATTTTCTTTTTCCCTTAAAGAGAAAGGGACAGTGAGAGACTGAGAAAGAGAGAAACAACTTTACCTAGTCCCTCACATGGCCTCAGTTGTTCCAACACTCAGTTGTGTACGTGGTGCTGGGGTCTGAACCCGGGTCCTCGTGCTTGACAGGCAAGCGCCGAAACCACTGAGCCACCGCTCCAGCCCCGAAATATATTTTCTTAAGAAAAATTAATAGAGAAAACGAAATGTTTCTGAAAGAGAAAGTATTCTGCAGGGTAAAGTAATATCTTTGTCCTAAAGTGCAATATGATTTCTTTGTCACTTGTATTTATTTATTCATTTATTTAGGCAGTACTGGGGATCAAACCCAAGTCCTCACACATACCAGGCGAGCACTCTACCATTAAGCCTAAGTACCTCCAGCCTAAGTACAAAGTGAAAGAAAAGACAAAACTACGGTTATAAGTAAGTTATAGAGTGTTTAAGTTGCAAAAGGTATATGAAAGGTAAATCTCAAAAATTTTGTGTGGTGTGCTGGAGCAGTGGTTCAATGGCATATACAAGAAACCAGGTTCAAACCCCTGCACCATATACACTATTAAGTGTCAGAGAGATAAAGGTCAGATGAATAAATAAATAAAATTGATTCTTTCTTTCTCTCTCCCTCTCTCTAAAAAGAAAAAAAGAAAAAGTTCATGTGTCATTAAGTTGGCTATAATCAGCATAGTCACTTTGAGTTATTTAAGATTTTCTTTTTCTCCTGAGGTCAACTCTTTTTTTTTGTTTTGAGAGAAAGGGTGGGGGAGAATGAATCAATTCTATAATTCTATTTACCCCTTCATCTGGCCATTGGTTTCTCTGATATCTAGCTGTGTATGTGGTGCTGGGGTTTGAAACCCCAGGTCCTCGCACATGCCAGGCAAGCACTCCAACCAGGAAGCCACCGCTCCAGTTCCTAGAGCTCAACATTTTTTTTTTTTTAAAGAGCAAGAGAATCAATTTTATTTAGTTTTTCACATGGCTTTCATTGCTCTGACGCTTCGTTGTGTACATGGTGCTGGTGTTTGAACCTGTGTCCTCGCACAAGCCAGGTAAGCGCCATAACCACTGAGCCATGGTTCGAGCCTCTGAGGGCAACTATTAATATACTGATATAGAACAAAGTCTAATTTTTTATGTTTAAAAGCAATAAGCATTCTTTAAAACATTGATCTGGGGTGTCCTGCTTCCAGGTACCCCTTCACCTTGCGGAGTCTCTTCTCCCTAAATAAATCCTACTTGTTTTACTCCTCAAAATAAAAAATAAATAAATAAATAAATAAAATATTGATCTGCTCTGATTGTAACAGGGGTTCACATCATGCTTTGAGCATAGCCCTGGCTGGTCTGCCACTTGCACCTCATTTTATTTTATTTTATTTTAGAGAGGGGGCAGAGAGAGAGGGAGTGAAAGAGAGAATCAATTTTTATTTAGTTTTTCATCTGGCCTTTGTTGCTGCGACACTTCGTAGTGTATGTGGTGCCGGGGTTTGAACTTGGGTTCTTGCCAATGCCAGGCAAGCACTGTAATTGCTGAGCCACCGCTCCAGCCCTTACACCTCACTTTAAAATGGACATTTATTATTGTTGTTTCTTTTCTCTTCTCCTTCTCTCCTTCCTAACATTAGGGGAAGGACAATTATCTTTCTTCCCATTCTGGGCCAAGTTATCCTTCCTTGGACACACATACCACAGGAACAATAATTCAGATTTTATAGGTGCTAAAAGATCTAAAAAACGGCTCTCAAAGCTACAAACAAATTGTGACCCTGGAAAGGACACAACTGGAATGTAGCCATTGAATCACATGTTTAAGGATGCATTGTTCCCTGGTACTTTGTGTCACCTCTTTCTCCTTTGCTAACAAAAGGACACACACACACACACTTCATTTTCCTTTTTCTTGAAGCCCTGTTTTCATTATTGGATTGACATTAGGGACAAGCAAATAGTGAGTTTTCCATAACACTATCTATCAATATAATTTATTTTGTCTATTTGGCTTAAAAATCAAGTGTGTTTTTGTGCTTGCTTATTTCACTTTCTTTGTTACCTGTTAACTCAGAATAACCTGAGTTAAGTCAATAAGGCATCATCTCCAGGACAGAGAGGATATAAAGTTGATTTCCAGTACTTATACTAACCCCAATTAAATGGGAAGAATAACTGTAAAATTGTAAACGTTAAAGTTAAAACTCACTACTCCTATTTCAAGAATGGTGAAACTGTCCTGCTGGATGTTTATAATCAAAACTTGGAGGCCAGGGCTGGAGCAGTGGCTCAGCAGCTATGGTGCGTGCATGGCATGCACAAGGATGCAGGTTTGAACCCCAGCACCACATACAATATGATGTGTCAGAGCAACGAAAGTCACATGAAAAACTAAATAGAACTGATTCTCTCTTTCTCCCTCACTGTCCCTCTCTTTCTGAAAACAAAACAAACAAACAAACAAACAAACAAAAACTTGGAGACCAAAGTCAAAGAAGTTAAAAAGTCTAAGGAAAAAGCTGGTATTTTGACCCCTGCCCTCTAAGGTCAGCCAGGACCCAGGGAATGTTGGAACCATTCCAAGGGCCCTGAAACTCCACTGAGTCAACAAACTTCCTGATCAGGGGAACCCTGTGGACTCTAGAGCACGGGAAACCAACCAGTGCACACTCTGCAAAAAGGAGGTTCCCTGGAGAGGGAAATTCCCCCTATACCTCTACAGGAAGAACCCTAAGGGAAGCCATGTGTGGTCAGTAAGACCCTGACTCATTCTGGCAGATGGCACAACTAACAGTAGAAAACTAAAGGAGCCAAGAGCTTCACAAGTTCCCTAGAGTGATCCCTGAGAAATCGCAACTGACTTTTTTTTTTTTTTTTAAGGAGAGAATCAGTTTTACTTAGTTTTTCGTGTGGCTTTCATTGCTCCAACACTTAATTGTATTATGTGTTGCTGGGGTTCGAACCTGCATCCTCATGCATGCCAGGCAAGTGCATAACTGCTGAGCCACCGCTCCAGCCCCTCAACTGACTTTTTTTTTTTTTTAAAGAAAGAGGGACAGTGAGAGAGAGAAAGACAAGACAGAAGCAATTTTTATTTAGTTTTTCATGTGATCTTTGTTGCCCAACACTTTGTTGTGTAAATGGTACTGGGGTTTGAACTTGTGTACTTGTGCATTCCAGGCAAGCCCTGTAACTGCCGCCACGGCTCCAGCCCCTTCAACTGACTCTTTTTTTTTTTTATTAGATGGATATAGAGTTACAGTCGAGGGGGAACATTATCAAACATTCAAGAACCAATGTATATATACTTAGTTATCCAGGCCTAATGCCATATCATGGAGGCCCAGCTTGGATTCCCCCTGTTGCTGTTTCCTCCGGAAGAACCCCTGAGTTAAATGGATATCTCGTGGAGATCAGAGATCACCTTCTGAGATGA
>PVKS010017757.1:0-41269 GCA_004027875.1 Aplodontia rufa
TACATGAATGTTCAAGAAGAGCAGTAGTATCCATAAAGTGCCAAGTGATACTAAATGATGAAGAAAAAGTGGTAGTCATAAAGTATACTACTCAGCAGTAAGAAAGTAACATGTGCTGAAACACAAATCAACCTTGAAAATATGCTTAGTCCAAGAAACTAGACATAGAAGACCATATGCTGTATGATTCCATTTATACACAATATATGAAAGGAAAATCTATAAAACTACAAAGTAATTCTTAGTTACCTGAAACAGTGTAAAAATGAGGAATGAACAAATGCTGCCAAGGGCAGTGGCACACACCTGTAATCCCAGCAACTGAGGAGACTGAGGTAGAGGGATCTTGAGTTCAAAGTTAGCTTCAGCAACTTGGCAAGGCCCTAAGTAACTAGGTTTAACCTTGTCTCAAACTAAAAAATAAAAAAATGGTCTGGGGATGTGACTCAGTGGTTCAGTGCTCTTGGGTTCAATCCCTAGTACCAAAAAAAAAAAACACAAATGGTCGTGGCTTTCACAGATGATGGAAATGTTCCAAAACTGGATCACATTAGCAGTTGCTTAACTCTAAACAGACAAAATTCATCTGAATATTTAAAATAGGTGAAATTTACAGTATATAAATTGCATCACAGCAAATATGTTACAAAAATAAATAAAAGTAGGGGCTAGGGTTTCAGCTCAATGGCAAAATACCTAGTATATGTGGCACCCTGGTTTGCATTCTCAGAATCACAAAAATCAATTACACAAGAGTTTTGTAATATCAGAATCCTGAATATTAAAAATGTTACAGAAAAAAAGTAAAAATAAACACTAACCTGTGTTCTGCCTCAAGTGAACTGGAAAGAACATCGGTTTGTGGAAAGGTTGAAGACCGAATGATCTGTTGGGAAATCACTGAGGCATTGCCATTCTCTTGTGGAATTTCATTTTCATCAAAGTTTCTGTTTATATCCCTTTCCTGGTGAGTACTATTGCTGTTATGCAAATTAAATGAGTCTTCATCCTAATTTGGGGGAATTAAAAAAATGAATTCTAAATAATACAGTTAATGAAAATCCTAGGTAGAATCCCATTTAGAATATAAATGTAGTGCTTTTATAATCATTAAATTTAGAAGGCATTCACATAATAGAAAACTAAGATGAAATGATACTCAAAACTTTCAAAAAATAAAAAAACCCCAAAACTTCTGGCTCTAAGTTATTCACATTTTTTCAATAAGAACAAAACCTAAAGAATATAGGTGAGAGCAGAAAGGAAGGAAAAAATATCTAAACAGGAATTCAATAATTTTTTACATAAAAAATGCAAAATATACAATGAGACAAACCTACTTTAGAACGGAATCCATTGCTTATACAAATGGTTAGCTAGGCCTTCATTTCCTGAGAGGAAAATCTGATTAGAGTTTATTCAAAGATCCTAAATATTTGCCCAAGTATTTCAACAACATGTTAATGTAAACTGAAGTACTACTGCAAATTCAGTCACCTTCTCTGAGCCAGCACGGCTTTCATCTTCATGTTCTTCTTCTACTCTGTCCCTTTTCAATGCTTTCAAAAATTCACTCTTCTTATCAGTGCGCATTCGTGTCAGTTTGGTTAGACGAGGCTGTTGATTAAGTTTGTCAACAGGCGAAGATGAATTTGAGCGATTACACTAAGAAGAAATTTAGAAACACTTGATAAACATGGAACTAGAAAATTAATGTCAATATAAAATTCACCATTATCACAGCTTTCTGAAGTCTACTTTTCTCTATCCCTATATATCTTTTTCTTCCCATTCAATGAGCTTAACAAAAGAATTTTCTCAACCAAAGACAATGGTCTGGTAATACTTCGTACTATGGTTAATAAAAATTTAAATATTATTTTATGAATGTATTCCAAAACTGTTTAAATATTTCTATAATGCATACAAGAACAGTTTTTCAAACTATGTTCCAGAATTCTAGGGTTTGAAAAACAGCTTCAATAGGACCTATTTAATGATTATTTATACACTTATACCTCGCACACAGGGTTATCAGGTTAGATTTTTACCAGAGAAAACTTTCTTGTGAGAGGACAGGGAGGGGAAAAGGAAAAACAGATATTAACTGGAGTCCTTCTGTTTTTGGTTCTTCAGTATTTTCATAGTGGAATATGATACAAAGTAAAATATTAGAACTCCATATGACAAAGATTTTTTTTAACCATGGAAACAGTCCATAAAAATGCACAATTGCTATCACTTATGTCTCTAGATTATAACTGATCTAAGCACAATAAACCAGTTAGGAATGCTGATCCTCAGAGCTCAAAAATTCTATGACTAGGCTAGAGCAGTGAGTCAACAACAGTTACAACGCTTGCCTGGCGTGCGCAAGTACACGAATTGAAACCCTAGCACCACGTATACAACAAAGTGTCAGAGCAATGAAAACCACATGAAAAACTAAATAAAATTGATTCTCTCTCATTGTCCCTCTCTATTAAAAAAAAAAAAGAATTCTGACTGAGACCATAAACAAGAAATAGTATACAGGGATTATGATGTTCCAATATAGCACCCAAGGCAATTTCAGATATAACAACATGATCAAGTGTCTTGGGACTCTTCAGAGAACTCTCTTAGTTTGGGAGTTCCAAAACCCTAGTCAAATATGGGGATTGCAGGGAGGGGGGGCCAGGGGCAGAGAGACCTGAGCTACCAAGTACACACATTCAATATAAGAAAAATTAACACCTTTCCCCTCTTCCTGCCTTAGTGTTAACACTATTAAAATGTCCATCATTTTAAAATGATTATATAACAAATCTTCATTATTAGTCAAAAGTTCAACCTTACAAAATAACTATCGCCATTATCAAATAAAATACCAATTTTCATAATTCTTAAAATTCTTCTCTCTGGCTGATAAGCATATGGAGGCCTTACTAAACTATTTTCTCTACTGCTTAGTGTGTTTAGAACTTTTAAAATTTTATTGCCACTTTCTTAGAGTACAAAGTAGTTATCAAAAAGAGGGAAGTATCTGAATAATTTATGCATTTTATTTACTATTAAATAATCATGATTTACCAGCTGGGCATGGTGGCACATGCCTATAGTCCCAGCCACCTGGGAATAATCACCTCAGCCTACGAGTTTCAAACCTGTCTTCACATCACAGGGAGACCCTATCTCACTAATAATAATAATAATATAAAATAAAATATTACATTTCTCAAGGATGACTTATTTAAATGTCATACCTCTTTCACTGAATTTGTTGATGGACTAAAATTCTTGGCAGTTGATTTAAAAGCATTAAAGTTGCCAACACCATATGTAGATTCATGGGGGAAAGAAGTCCCAACTTTATTTTCTTTAGTTTGGTTTTTCCATTGTGTAGGCTAAAGAAAAACATACAAACATTAACGGTTAAAAAAAAAAAAAGATCACAGAAAATAGAGAAAAATAAAGTGAATACAATAAAGATACATTTGGCTCATAAAAATGGTAATTTCTGTATTACTTCATCATCATTCCTACGTGGTTCTCTATTCCTGTCTTTTTCTACAAATAAAATCGAAGCTTGATATTCAAATAAAAACATCTACTTCACTTCTTTTTCAAAGTTTAGAAACCCATAAAGTAGGAATTTTTCAACTCATACGAGAATTTCAAAAACAAATTGAGAATAGTAATATACTTAAATATTTATGTATTTTTAAGCAAATGTGTCACAATTACTACTAGCACAACAAAACTTGTATGAATTTCCTATATTACTACTAAAACACCACCACCACACAGAAAGACACACACAAAAGACAATGAAAATTCATAGTATGAAATAAACGGGCCAATTCTTTTCACCCAGAAGTCTGCTAGCACCCCATGAACACAAGACAACCTAATATAAAAAGCTTCTAATATTTTCCCCCAAAGTAAGTGATAACTCGAAATTTTGCATGTGTAACAATTTAGAACTTACTTTTGTAGGTGGAGCAGCAGGTTTAGGGACTAAGCCTTTATAAACACTCGGACCAGTTCCATTCTTAACTGGCTGTGACTGAAGATTTCCTACTACAGGGAATCCAGATAGCTGTAAGTCTTTTGTATTACCTTTCTTAATGACCAGCATCCTTGGAGCTCTAGATTTAGGATTCGGAGGATATTCTGCATAAATAAAGCACAAACAAGAGTTATACACAGTTTTAAATTTTAGATGAAAATAAATCCACTTAAGAATATATTCCAAAGCTTAATTTTATTTTAAAAACAATACTAACAATGGCTGCTTCCCAGGTAAAATTATTAACACTAAATAAATAAAACTACATATCAGTTTAAGAAATAACCTATAACACAATCTCACAGAATACAGCAAAAACTGAGCAATGTCAAGTAATACAGATGAATTCAGCTACTCATAACTAAAATACCAAGATGAAATTCTAACATTTTTATGAAATTATTAAAAATACAAATTTCATCCTAATGACCTATAACACAGACTATAAAATCCATTTCTATTTTCCCCTTACCCATTTTGAAAAGAGAATCAAATTTTCAATTCCTTTTTTCATTCTTCTCATTTCACTTATAAAATTATCAATAAGCAAGGACCTACAGTCCCTCTACTTCTAAATATTAAATAGTTAAAATAAATAATAGAAAAGAATCCTATTTTCATACTACAAATTCATTCAAATTTTTACTAACCATCTAACTACATTCAAGGCATCATGCAAGATCAAGGGCAACCAACTCAACCATGTTTTCTGAAGATACTACTAGAAATAATTGTTAAATGAAGGCTTTTGTCTTTCAAGACTTGCACTTGTTCAGAAGTATGAAACACCATTTTTAATCAAATTGTATGTGTAGTCAAACAGGTGTTACATAAACATATATTTATATTCATGTTTACTGCATGAAGTATGTCTTCCCACACACAAAAAATTCTGAAAGTATCAGTTTTCATAGTTGGAAAATTAGGATTAACTTAAAGAGAGAAATCCCAGAAAACAAATTAAAATTAACTTCACATATTAAATGAAGATATCTTATGAACTGGTGAGGTAGATAGAGATCTTTGGTTCTACCATGACCTAAAACTATACCTAACTCCCTACTAGATAATCTCATCATAACTATACAAAACACCTACAGAAACCTGAAGGAAGTCTCAGGTTCATCTCAAGTTTCAGCTCTGTAAGAGATAAAGCTAGTATGGTACTTCACCTATTGCAATTCTGAAGAATAAGAGAATAAAGAATTAGAACAAAATGAGAAAAGGTTCACTTTCCCAAAAACTAAGCACTTGGTGATCTACTAGGGTAATCAGTCCAACTTCTTGGCTACTTAAAAAGGCCCTATTAAAGAGCTAAAAAATACATTTTCAGGCACACCACAAGAACACGGAAAAGTATTATCATCAATGTATACAGAGCCAATAAAATAAAAAGAACAAAGATATCAAACAGAATAATGACAAACACTACAAAAGTATACTAAAACAATCTAAATTTTGTAATGATTACTTTTGGTAAACTGATGATGACAGAATGAATAAAGTATTCTTGAAAGGTTCTTGGCTGGGCACAGGGGCACACACCTGGTAAGACTGCCATGTGGGAGTTTGAGGCAAGAGGATAACAAGTTTGAGGTCCACCTGGACAACTTAACAAGACCCTGATTCAAAATTTAAAACAACTAATGAAAAGGTTCAATCCCTAGTACCACCCTCCACCAAAAAGTCTTGAAATCAATCAACAATAAAACATGAAAAACAAAAACCTGCAGAGCTTAAAATCTAAATTATATAAGAGCAAAGAATCTGAGGAACTGAGGCTTAAGAAAATACCAAAGGTAATGGGTTTATCTCAGAGGAATCCAGGTACTGCATGGTTCTACTCATATCCCACAATTAAATTAGTTTAAACAGGACTGAATAAGATTTCCAGTTCAATGTGGAAGCATAAAAGTGTATCGTCCCTTCCCTTATAGATTCCTACATGAGAAGTTACTGTAACAAAGACAGAAGTCAAAACAGTATAGAAAATAGAACTGGGATCATCAGCAAGGGCATGATCTCAATACACATCTTTGGAGGGAGATACCAAGGGATAGCTTCCACTTGGAATGTACACAAAGGAATTTAACAGATGAGAAGCAATCCCTTCTGCACAATCTGAGACGAGAGCTGGATATGTCAGATGTAGTGGAGGGCAGAAAAGAGACTTTTCAGATAAATAAAATCAAAAATTCACTGAGAAGATCTTAAACAATGTGCTTTACACAGAAATAAAATGATCCCATGTGGAAGATTGAAGATACAAAAATAAAAAACTCTTATACATGTGAATTATTGATTAAAACAAGGGAGACAGAAGAGATCAAGAGTAGATAAGCATATATTTTCTTCAGGCTTCACATAGTTTCTGACTACATATTTCACCTTTCCTAAAATTGGATTCCTTGGAGCAAAAAATATTCTGTTTCCTCATTGAGGTCCTCGGTACAAAGAATGATGGAATGCCCTATAATGAAGACAGATGAAGCTTAAGAAATCACTCACAAAAGAAGAGTAGATAGCAAAGTAAGAGCTATAAAAAGTACCTGAAGGAAGATAAATGATGAAAGGGAAGAGAAACAGATACAATATTGCTGTGCTTATTAAGCATTAATATGTAACTAGATTAGGTTAATATGCTTTTTTATAACTGACTTATCCAATTTGAATAGTATTTCCAACCTTATTAACTGTACAACTTCGCAGACGTTATTCATCTTTCTTCAATAAAATGTTATTTTTCAACAGTTACTGCATAATATTTAATATTTAAATAACTACACAATAAATACTGAAGTCATCATATACTTTCTTCAATATAGTTACAATTGCAAGTGTCATTTTCAAGAATTTTAGATTCACATTTAAGAGTAAAAAAATTGAGAAAAACTAAAAGAAACGCTATAAAGATCAAGTTATGTTGTAAATTAACTACTCTGAATAAAATATCAGTCCCATTTAAGAGTAAGAAAGTGGCGCTAAGAGCGGTGGCTTGGCGATAACGGTGCTTGTCAGGCATGTGTGAGTATACGGATTTGAATCCTAGCACCATGTACACAATGAAGAGTCAGAGCAACAAAATCCACATGAAAAACTAAATTTCTCTTTCTCATTGTCCCTCTCTTTCTTTAAAGAAAAAGAATGTGTTCTTAATGATAATAACTATAAGCAATGAAGGAAAAAATTAATTTTTATCACATATCCATTTTATGCTTTATCATTGCACATCTATTCATAGATCATCTCCACAAACTATCTTGGAACAAACTTTCCAGGCAAAGGGTCAAAAGTTCATTCTTATTTTCATTTTTTTATTTTTGGTAGTACTGGGGATTGAACCCAAGGGCTCCCTATCACTGGGCTACATACCTAGCCTTTTGTTTAACTTTTATTTTGACATAGATCTGGATCTTGCACTGTCACACCCATCAGCATTTAAACTTTTAGATTCAATCATTATCCAATGTCTACTTTTTCAATTGGTAAAAATAATGAAGAGAACTCAAAGTGCTTAGTCTTTTAAAGAGAAAAGTCACATATTATTGAAAGACCTTAACATCTATGTAAAAGAATTAGAAAATAAATGACCCCATCAATTTCCTTCTATGAGTTGCATGTTTACTGCCTCAAGTGCTGGTAAGCAGCACATATTCAATTTTAAGTTTTTTTTTTCTCCCCCAGAGCTGAGGACCAAACTCGGGGGTCTGCCACTGAGCTAAATCTCCCCAACCTCTCAAAGTTTAAAACAAAAACAAACAAACAAAAAAAAACCCCCAAAAAAACAGCTGAAGGTAAATCAGAGTTTGGGAATTTCAAATCATCATTTTCCTCCGGTCTCAAAAATAACTGTAATCGACAGTAAGTGACTTTAAGAATCATTTTGTCTTGTTATTCCTGTTCTCCCCACACCTAAGAATATAAGAACTAGTTTTTTTCCTTAAATACTACATCAATGGTGGAAGGTAAGTGGTTCCATTCTTGGGAAAACAAATTAGAATACTGTTACATATAATAAAAAAGTAAAAAGGGCACAGATAATTCAAAGCTACTTCTCAATTTTTCAACTTCTTTTTCACTCTGCACAACTACCAATTACACAAAGTTTCTGATTGAATCACTACATTAAGTATTCTTCTTTGATAATCCAGAAATAAAAAAATAATTTTAGTAATGCTTTTTCTTACTATTGTAATCTCATCTCACAAATAAGGAAATTCATTAAAAATTAAGAAATTATATACCCAAAATCTAAATAACCAATAAATGAAGTATCTAATGTTCAGGCCTGTATCTCTTATCTGACTCCAAAGCCAGTGTTCTTAACCACTGCATTACTGGAGAAAACGTAAACTAAGATATTGCCACATCAGGTATTTTAAAATGTTTACCATTCACAACAAAAAATACTACACTGAATGGTCTGTATAAGAGACTTTTAAGCATGCACTACCAACTAAAGTCAGGGTCACTATCACATTGAAGACTGTCACTACTTTGGATTCCTCGCTATTTTAACACAATGGCAAATTTTTTAACAAGTGCACACAAGCAAGAGAAAGTATTTGAATTACTTTTTCAAATTAACCTGAAGAGGTAACTTGGTCATGTAAAACAAACTCCACCTATCAGACTCAGAGGATCTGTACAAAGTAGTTAAATTCCTAATGTGAATACAAATTTTAATATAGAAAAACAATTTGTTTAATAATTTTTCGGGGGGGGGGGCAATACTGAGGATTAAACCCAGGAGCATTATACCACAGACTAACATTCCTGTCCTTTTCTTTTCTTTTTAAAGAAAGAGGGACAGTGAGAGAAAGGAGGAAAGAGAGAAGCAATTTTTATTTAGTTTTTCATGTGACTCTCCTTGCTCCAAAAACTTTTTTGTATACATGGTGCTGGGATTCGAACCCGTGTACTTGCACATGCCAGGCAACCACTGTAACTGCAGAACCACTGCTCCAGTCCCTTTTTCATTTTATTTTGATAAAGGGTCTTGAACTTGCAGTTCTCCTACCTTAGCCTCCAGAGTTGCTGGGACTACAACTGTATTCTATAATGCCCAGTTATAAGATTATTTTTAAAGATATTTTAAAAGAATGATGCTATGTGAATTTTACTAATTTGTGAGTAATTTTATTCAACTAATCTGTTTGGTTTACAGTACTATGAAAGTTATAATCATAGGAATTTTACTATTGTTGTCAAATAGCAACCAATACAGTATTCTTCCTTTTAATAACTTTCCCAACAACACTGATAGAACAGCCTTATAGAAATACCATGAAATGTAAACATAAATCCAACTCTGATCAAATAAAATGTGTACTGTCTACTTGAACCCCATTTTTTCCCCTTCTCAACCTCTGAACACGTGTTACATTGCCTTTTTCTTTTAACAATTTTGTAATTTTAATTGTTTCCATGAAAAGACATTAAGGGGGACTGGAGTGGTGGCTCGGCAGTTACAGTGCTTGCCTGGCATGAGCAAGTACACAGGTCCAAACCCCAGCACCCATGTACACAACTAAGTGTCAGAGCAATGAAAGCCATGTGAAAAACTAAAAAAAAATAAAAAACAAAAAAACTTGATTCTTTGTGTGTGTGTGTCTCTCTCTCTGTCCTCCTCTCTTTAAAAAAAAAAAAAAGACATTAAGGAAAAGGGAATCATTTCAGTATACAGACAAAATGATCCATCAGCACAATACTTTCAAAGATTATTCCCTTCCTTTAGCTCTATTCTTCAAAGTTCCTAAAAAACAATCTACTTATATGATTCTGCCTAGTATTATTGGAATTTAGAAAACAACCAATCTATCTGTGTGAATTGGTCACAAATAATTTGCTTTGGTTTAAAAGGCTAAACAAAAACAAAAACAAACAAAAAAACCTCAGAAAAACAGGGAACCTTTATGCTTACAACGCAGTACATCATATATGAGCAGCATTCAGGGAAGTTCATCAAATTATCAAGGATTATATAAGTAAAAATTCTGAAGCGAAGCAAGACTATGTTTATTACTAAATTCACTACTAGTGACTGAAATTTTTCTTTAATATCTTAAGCACTAAATGTTAAAAGTTCTGCCAAAGCTATGTCACTGACATGTTTCACTCTGACATAAAAAAAGCCAATGGTGCTTATGAGAATTCACAAGTCAAAAGCCACTAATTTCATCTTGAGTTGCATACACGTAATTAAACACACATCACTTTCTCCTTCTCACTCTCCAAATAATTGAACAACACAATCATTTTAAAAGTCTCAGGAACACACTGAGGTATCTTGAATTCCTGTTTTAGTCCTAAATTATTAGAAACATGGAGATAGATTATTTAATAACCAGCATTTTTATGTACTAAATAGCTGTGATCCTGGTCAAGACAAAACCCTTTAGAAGTCATAAGTATAAGCTGCATGGAGGCATTTCAAAAAAAACCAACTGAGATCTAAATACAATTAAACTTAATGTTGGCTTCATTTTAAATGACTTCCTTTCACCTCAAAGAATTTCTTTTTTAAATTGGGATATTGTGTTTATAATCTACCAATTTTTGCTACAAAGTCACACTTTCAGGAAAAAAATCATTTTTTTCTTTTTATACAGATTTTCATTAGTAAATTTTTACTTACCTGGAAGGAAGTAAGTAGCACTAGAAAAGTTCTATTGAAGTCTTTCCTAAAATTCTCTCGTCTTCCTCAGGAACATAGCTATTTTAAATGTCGCAATAAGGAAAACAATACTTGGGAACCCAGGGGTAAGGTAAGTGAGAGAGGAATAGTGAAGTGTGATACAATGAAAATTTCATTGTATTCTTATGGGAAGTACTGGGAATTTAACAATTAATCATGCCATAATTAACCATTTTTCTTTTTCTAAATGCAGACACATTTCTTAATTTACCTAAACACAGTACACCTTTCATTTAAACATCTTTTCAACTAGTACTCACAACTCTCAGACCAACCCTGAAACAGTAGAACCAAAATCTTTATATTAATACATTTTAGTTTCATTATTTTCAAAACGTTTGTCTTTAAATCACTTCTAAAGTTAAATCAACCAAGGATCAATACCAATAGTATCTACATGTAGTTTTATATGACAAATGCTCACTAACATTGACTTTTTAAATTCACTTTCATTCTTATAAAATCCAAATTATTCCTACTAATTTCTTAGTCTATTTAACACCTTCTAGGTGGTTCTATATTCTTATGCAATCATCTGTTCCCAGAAAAACTGAATAATAAGGAAACATACCTAAGAGAGGAGCTTGGGAGATTTTTTTGGTTGGGTATGTGTGTGTCTGGGCGTGTAGGCCTGGGGAGAGTGGTAGAAATACTAATTTGCAATACAGAATAAACAATGCCATTCACATGGTTCTAACAAAAGTGTCTGACCACCCCCACCCCCACCCTCAAAAAGCCCTTAAGTAAAGAGGGAGATAAAAGAAAACAAAATAATTCCCCAGAGTTTCACCCCATAAATACAACTAAGAACAGCACAGGAAGTGGCAAAGTTTAAAATAATGCCTTTATTGTTAGGACTATGCTATCATAAGCCACAATCCTTTCCTTTTAGTAAATTATTAATAGTCAATAGAAAAACACAAAGAACATGTGCACAAGTTTCAAAGTGGACACAGCACTTTGAATTTGTATCAAATAATTAAATTTATTTTTCAGTTGTCAAATCTGATAATTTTATAAAATTTTCCATTATTTTAAACTTCACTTTAATTTTTTAAAAGCTGTCTAATTTGTACTCTGAGTGCAGTTTACTCTTCTGTAAGATGCTATCAAATTAAACTCTCAGCAGTTTTAAAAGAAAAGGGAATTATTACCAGAAATTCATTAAGATTTGAAAACTGACAAGGCAAATAATTTCAAAGAGACTAGCTCCATAGACAATTTTACAGAATTAATTAATGCTCTGTACAAACCATTTTCATAGGTAAAAAGATTTATTTCATGTCACACTATAATCAGAAGTACTTATCTTTCCAACTAAGTTTTCAACTATGATAAATTAAAATTTTAGTCTTAGTTTTTCTTTTTATCATTATCAGTCTGCTCAACATTACATTAACTCAACAATTACTTCCCAAAATCTCAAACTGAGTATACTTACTGGAACTAACATGCAAATCAACTATTTCAAGTCAACCTTTTCTTCTACCCCAAATCTCTTTTTTTTTTTTTAATAAGTGTTACCTTCTGTAGCTAAGCACATCAAGAACAGATATTTAAAAGAAAGTTTTATTCTAACCTGCTTTTTATTTTTAACAAAGGAAAGAAAAGAAAAAGAAAGGCAAACCTAAAAATATCAACATTCTGTACCCCTCAAAGATAGATCAAAAGGCACTTACCCCATACACCTGCAGCTAAAGATTTATTCTGATTTGGTTCTCTCTCATATTCAGGATTTAAAGATGGCTGGAAGAAAATCAGAATTTAAATTTTTTTTAAAAGCAATCAAATGTCTCACATTTAAAAACTAAATCCTGGGGACTGGAGCAGTGGCTCAGTGGTTATGGAACTTGCCTAGCACATTAGAACCCTAGCACCATGTAAACAATGAAGTGTTGGAGCAACAAAAGTTACATGAAAAATTACATTAAAATTCAATCTTTCACTGTCCCTCTCTTTAAAAAATAAATCCATCTAAAAACAATTTCATAATTATACATCTAGTAACTTAAGAATCAGATATAACAACTCTTAATTATAAATGAGTAATTACTCATTAGCCTTACTTTGAAATTATTCCACTAATATTAAAATCATATCTATTCTCACTCCTACCTTATCCATGACTATGAGAAGAACAAAGTGGAGGGTGGGGGTAAAGGAAGGATGCTGGAGATATAGCTTGGTGGTAGTAGAGTGCTTGCCTACCATAAGTGAAGCCCCAAACCACACACAGCCAATATATTTGCATGTGCCTGTAATCCAGGAGTTCAACAGCAGCAAACAAGAGAATGCAGTAACTACATCAATCTCAGCTGTAATTACTATTTAACATAAAACTGAGATCACAAAAGAGGAAAATTAGACCATTTCCCAATTCTATTAGCATCTATCTTATCACTGGATTGCTTTGGTTAATACACTAATTCTCAAAACAAGATACAAAATTTATTTTAACATGTCATACTCATGATCATTGAGAGAAAGAGAGAAAGAGAGAGAAAGAGAGAGAGAGAGAGAGAGAGAGAGAGATAGATATATGAGCAGTGAATGGGTACTCTAAAGCTTATCTATCTAGTACTGGGGAATTGAACCCAGGGGCATTTTACCGCCTTTTCCTTTGAGACAGAATCTTGCTAAACTGCTTAGAGCCTCACAAAATTGTTGAGGTTTACCTCAAACTTCGGATTCTCAGGGCTGGAGCGGTGGCTCAGCGGTTATGGCACTTGCCTTGCATGCGCAAGTACGCAGATTCAAACCCCAGCACCATGTACACAATGAAGTGTCTGAGCAACGAAAGTCCATGAGAAACTAAATAAAAAATTTTTTTTCTCTCTCTCTCTCTCACTGTCCCTCTCTCTTTAAAAAAAAAAAAAAATATATATATATATATATATATATATATATAATAAATAAAAACTTCAGATTCTCCTGTCTCAGCCTCCAGAGCCATTATGATTACAGGTATGTACCACCCCCAGCTTTAAAGCTAATCTTGGTAGACGCTTACTCTCTAAAATTTTAAACTTCCAATTATTACATCTTCATAATATTCTTCATGTTACCTGGCAAAACAGCCTCCCTCATTTAAAGAAAATACTTCATACACAACAAATAACATTAATTCAAATATAAACATTTAATTTTTTTTTTAAATTTTTTTTCAGGGCTGAGGACTGAACTTGGGGCCTTGCGCGTGCTAAAAAAGCGCTCTGCCACTGAGCTAAATCCCCAACCCTAAATATAAACATTTTAATCACACAAAGTAATTATTACATTATTATAAAACTCCAAAAATATATATGCATACCAATATGATTCATTCATTCATAAATACAAACTAAATAGTAAAGATGATTTTGCTGTATATATGTTTACTTTTTTTTTTTTAAGAGAGGGAGAAGAGTGCAAGAAAGAGAGAATCGACTAATTTTTTCATCTGCCCTTCGTATCTCTGACACTGTGTTTGTACTGTTGGGGTTTGAACCCAGGTCCCCGTACATGCCAGGCAAGCGCTTGAATAGCTGAGTCACAGCTCCTGTGTATTTTACTTATACCACTGAAATATGTACTTAGAAACTACACTCTGTCCATCTTCCAAGTCTAAGATTATAATAACTGATAACTATCAACTTGGGGATAGAGGTAGGGGATAATAACAACATTAGCAACAACTAGTATTTTTTAAGTGTTTACTAGTGTTTTTAACTGTTCTGGTTCACCTACCTACTCATTCAACCTTAACAATACTAACAAAGAGCACTTCTTCCAGTTTGGTTATAAAAGGTCAATTTTCTAGTGATTATCAAGTGGAAAAAATAAACCACTTAAACTGAAAGACACAGAGATTCCAATATTAAAGAGTAATCCTTTTATTCTTCTCTTACCCTCATCACTCCTCTGCCCTAGTCTAATTTACCAAATTCTTTCCATGCTTAGAGTCCCCAATCGACATTACTTCTAAACCATAGCCCGAAACCACTTATATTCATTTATCTCAGCTGGCTAAATCAACTCTTCATTTTCTCAACACTTTTTTTTTTTAAAGAGAGAATGTGAATATATCAGTTTTATTTAGTTTTTCAGGTTGCTCTCATTGCTCTGACACTTCATTGTGTACATGGTGCTGGGGTTCAAACTTGCGTCCTTGTTCGTGGCAGGAAAGCATCATACTGCTAACCCACCACTCCAGCCCCTCTCAATACTTTTTTAGCTAGTTTTCCTTCTACCACTATAATTCATTCCAGACCTAACAACTGCTTTAAAAAAAAAAAAATCTTTTGCACTAACTCTTCCCTAGAAAAAACCCTCTCTCAACTTTCTAAAGTACCTACACACTCATTTCCTATCTAAATTTTCTGCAAAATATGAATTATTTTCTCTTTTTATGTTCTGAGTGCACCCGCTAGAATAGAAACTGTGAAAGCAGGGACTCTGCTTATCTTATTCACCTACATATTTAATTCTATGCACTAAGAACAGTAACTGACTTATACAGTTACTCAAATATATAATGAGGGGCTGGAGCAATGAGTGGTTCAGGGGTTACAGCGCTTGCCTGGCATGCACAAGTACGAAAGTTCAAACCCTAGTACCACGTACACAACTAAGTGTCTGAGCAATGAAAAACTAAATAAAAATTGATTCTGTCTCTCTCACTGTCCCTCTCCTCTTAAAAAAAAAAAAAAAAAAAATATATATATATATATACACACACACACGTAAAGTGAGTAAGAATCAACAACAACATATAAAGAAGATAAAGTACAAACTGGGTCTACCTATAGTGAACAAGACTTAAAAATTATCAGGAATGAATCATAACAACTAGATTAACATAATTGCATACCACAACAATTTTCTGTAATTTTGAGGTGCACACTATTTAGATAAGCCACACTGGTAGATTAGGGAATGGGAAAAAATTACAAAAATTTTGCTATTTGTTAACTCATACTTTATTAGTAGTAGTGGAGTCAACATTCTTAACTGTATCTGACCTAGGATAACAATTAGTGTTCTATTCCTGACCACAAAGTAATCTGAATACAGAAAGAAAAGAAATGCAAAACATGAGTGCATTATCCTGGGATTAATAATCAAGTGTTATTTAAAAGTCAAACTCCAGGGCTGGGGGTGGCTGGAGTGGTGACTCAGCAGTTACAGCACTTGCTGCACATGCATGGGGACACAGGTTCAAACCCTAGCACCACATACACAGCAAAGTGTCAAAGCAACACAGGCCACATAAAAAACTAAATACAATTCTCTCTCACACACACACTGTTCCTCTTTAAAAAAAAAAAAAAAAAAAAAAAAACTTTAGGGCTGGGGATGCAGCTCAAAAGTATTTATTAAAATAGACAGGGGGCTGAAGTGGTAGCTCGGCAGAGAGCTCTTGCCTAGCATGAAAAAAAAAGAAAAACGGAAAAAATTAGATAGAAAAATAAAAGCAACAATCTAAATAAATGTATTAAAGCCAGGTACAGTGGCTCTTGTAGTCCCAGCCACTAGAGAAACTAAGGCAGAAGGATCACATGAACCCCATTGTTAGAGAACAATGTAGGCTACATAGAAACACCAGGTTCGCAATCAAAAGTACTGGATACATTTCATTTCCAAAAGTTTGACAGCTCTTTAAGCATATTGTTTAATTGTACTTGCAAATAAGTCACAAAGCTCAGCTACTGTTCTGAGAGAAACTGTTCAAATTTCTGTAAAGAGTAAAAGTTGAGAGTTGGAGTGGTAGCAGTACAGTGGTTGGAGCATTTGCCTAGCATGAATGAAGACCCAGATTCAAACTCCAGCACCATATACACGACTAAGTGTCAGAGAAACAAAGGCCAGATGAAAAAACAAATAACTGATTCTTTCTCTCTTTAAAAAAAAAAAAAAGCATAAATATACTAAATATTTTTAAAGCCACATGGAGGGCTAGAGAGGTAGCTCATTGGTAGAGCACTTGTCTGGCATACATGAGACCAAGGTTCAATCCCCAGCACCACACATACAACTAAGCAGAGGAAAAACAAAAACCAGATGAAAAAACAAATTCTCTTATTAAAAAACAAAAAACAAAACACAGAAGGGAGGACAGGAATTGGATCGGCATACACATAAAAGTCCTCTGCAAAATGTATGGTTTCCAACTAATTAGACAAACACTTGTCAAGTTTGATCCCTATACTAAATGACCTGAATAAAACCTAAGTGTGTCTTGATGATGAAAGAGCAATTGCATAAACATCATTTGTATTAAAATTACAAGAAACTTACAAAATCCTCAGCCTCAAACTGTTTGCGTTCTCTTTTATCTTCTTTCCTTCCAGATTCACTGTCAAGTATGTTGTTTTCATGTAATCCTTGGCTTTTTCCAGAATGGAAAATACTGCTACGAGAACGGGAATTTCCACCATGGTATCCCCCTCGATGATTTATGTTTTCAGTACCATTTCTGCCATGCGAACGCCATCCATTTTTTTCTTTCCTTCCAAAATTACCTTTATATGACCGTAAAGTAACATAAATTCAAAGACAGTTATGCTTAAAGATTAAGAAGCTATTAAAAATATCCCTAAGAGTATCAAAATTATCCTAAAAATTATCTATCTGTTCTCAGCAAGTTTTTACCTCCATTAGAACGTCCAATACCAGAATCAAAGCCATCTGAAGAGTTGTGTCTTCGACGATTCACATCATAACGATTTTCCGTCCATGAAAAGTTTTCAGAATGTTTCTCAAAATTCAATGATGACTAAAACAAATCATAAACACGCAGATAAATATACTTATAAAGCCTACATGTAACTTTAGAAATTAGTCAACACTCCAACTTATTTCCAAGAACTTTAAATATTTAACTCAAGATTTCCTATTCTATCAGAAAAGAATTGTCCAATGAAATTTCAATTTTAAGTTCCCTAGATTTATTTGTAGGCACTCTCCCAAAAACCAAATGTTAAAAATAAATACATACATACATATTACTAAAAGGAAAGAATGTGCAATACCTAGCCCAAAAAATTAGCAACAAAGAAGTTCCAATTACTTCTGGGTGCAATGCCACATGGCTGTAATTTCAGCAGCTTAGGAGAGGATGAGGCAGGAAAATCACCAAGTTCAAAGTCAGCTCCAGCAATTTAGCACAGCCCAGAGCAACTCAGAGAAACCCTAACTCAAACTAAAAAATAAAAAGGGCTTCAGATATGGCTTGTGGTTAAGCGTCCCTGGGTTCAACCCCTCGTATACAGAGGGGGAAAAAGGTGGAGAACCTTTTTTCAAATAAAATATTCCACACTAATAAGCTGGGGGCTACAGCTCAGAAGCAGACGACTTGCACTTGCCTAACACCACATGGATGATGAAACAAAATGAAATAAAATAAAATCAAAAGAAAACAAAACACTGATAGAACATATAAACAGAACTTTATGATAACAATGCCATTTTAAATCAATGGCGAAATGAGAACGTATACTAAGAAGGAAAAAAGTAAAATTACAATCCTCTTTTATACCACCCACAGTAAATTCTACATGAATTAAAGAACTAAACATCAGGAGACTGCAGATATAGCTTGGTAATGAGCACTAGCTGAGAAGTCACAAGCCCGTGAGTTCAACCCCAGCATTTAAAGAAAAAACAAAGAACCAACACATGCTAGAAAATACATATTCTTGAGGTCTTAAGTAAAATCTGAAATGGAGAAACTATAACAAACATGACTTGAAAAACCTTGATACAAGATACAAATAAAGCTGATGTACAGATTGACAAAACATTTTCAACACAAAAATTTTAAACAAAATATACGTCAGAGTTGTATAAATCAACAAGAACCTGACAAGGAAAAATGAAATTCTCAGAAAAATGAAGAACTAAAAATCAAATGAAAACAGACCTGGTTTCTTTAGTTATAAAGAAAATACAGAGAGAAAAGGTGAGGAGAAAAAAAAATACATAAATAGAAAAACAAAAGAAAATAACTGGAACAAAATAAAAAGACAAAATTTAATGATGCGATCTTTGTATACTACTGGTAAAAATATCAAAAACTGTGAGGAGGGGCTGGAGAGGTGACTTAGCAGTTATGTGCCTGCCTGGTGTGCAGGAGGACACTGGTTTGAACTCCAGCAACACATACACAAGTGTCAGAGTAATAAAAGCCACACAAAAAACTTAAATAAAATTGATTCTTTCTCTCACTGTCCCTCTCTCTTAAAAAAAAAAAAAACTGAGTAATTTCCCAGCTGCCCAAACTTCTTTAGTTAAACAAGTATCTCTTCAACTCAACTCATTCAACAGGCTACCTATAAATCCAATTTTGACGTTTTCATAAAGTTAGAGAGCACAGAAGTAAACAGCATGGGTAATCAGGGTAATGGCAAGGATGCTGGGGAAGAATCACAAGAGCTTTCAGGCAGCCCTACTGTCCATTTTCTTCCTGTCCTATACCTACTTCTGAATTCCTTCCATTAAGTATCTGGGTTGAATACCTCAAGTTTTAAATGACGAAAAGATTTCTGTGTTACATTAGATATAGATAACGCTTGAAAACAATGGCCTACTCCTAACTTGAAAATCCTAATTTGAAATTATTTAGGTATACAATCCAAGCCATTCTCTTCCTGAATTACAAATGTACCACTTCTTTTTTCTTTCTTTCTGAAACCTGTTCTCACTGAATTGCCCACGCTGGCCTCATACTTGCAAAATCCACCTCCAGAATATCTTGGGGTACAGGCGTGGGCCACCATGCTGGCATGCAGGGCAAAACTTCTTCTTGAGTAAAGTTACTTGCAAAAGAGGTTAGTGGGTAGCAGGCTTTATGCTACTAAGCAATGCTTTATTTAAGTCCTCAGCAAACTAGTTAGGAAGAGCAACATATCCACAGTTCCACCAACTGCCTTCTAACACCATCATCCAATTTCAATTTAGCACGTCATCATTAAATATTAGCATTCCTCCAAACTCCGAAGAACACATGTATTTACATAGAAATATTACAGGGCTAAGCTAAAAGTTAAAGTAAAAATATCCTTCTACCTCCTTTCTCATTGATAGAAGAAAACAAAAGGAATAAAAAAGAAATAATTTTTCTGTTGTATGGGAATCTCTTGATCCCAGGAAATATAAATATCCCAAAATTTTGTATGACTTTGTTCTCTGAGACTAAAACCAAATTGGTATCACAGGCTAATTGTTCTAGGATCACACATCTCTGAAAAAAAAAAGATGGGTGAGGAGATGGAGTGGTGGCTCAGTGGTTACGGTGCTTGCCTGGCATGCACAGGGACCCAGTTTTGAACCCCAGCACCACATACACAACCAAGTGTTGGAGCAACAAAAACCAGATGAAGAACTAAATAAAGTTGATTTTCTCTCTCAAAAAAGAAAGAACGATGGGTGAGGAAGCCTACGAGTACTTGAGGTAGAAAATAAAAATTCCAAATCCTAGGCATTACTCTACATAATTCAATCTTGATGTTTCTCAGCCTTAAATACACTAGTAAACAACCAATGAACTTCAGGTAAGGTAATACAAATAATGATGCTTGTTTTTGTGTGGGAGATCAATGATCAAGAGAGTCTTCCAATCACTGGAACCTTCAAGCCCAATATGAATAGTATACTCAAAATTCTGCCTATACTTGCACAGTCATTTCAAAATTATCTTCATCACCCTGAGTCTTAGTTATACAGCTCTAACCCAGGATCAATCCTACAACTTGCTTTCTTTATTCTGTCACCTCATTTACTACTCAGCTGGTCTGAAAGAATGGGGTAAACTCTATGTTAATCTATCTAGCCTAACAGGTCTCTTAAAGCTCTGGCCAAAAATGCTACTCTCTTTTTAACCCTCTCACACCATAAACTCAATCAAAGGAAACCCTAATATTACTTCTCAACAGCTTATTGCCACACAAGCATATTCTCCAACTCCATTCCACATACTTTAGTATTCATTTACTAACCGAAATCCACTCTAATACAAAATTTTAATTTCCCCATCAGCTTCCTCTTCTCAGGCTGAAAACTCTGAAAGGAATGAGCAATGTTATGTGTTCTCTCCCCATGCCAAAGTATGATCTGAATCATTTAAGCTATTCTATATTATAAAATGAGACAATCCTTTCCATCTGTGAACAATATCCTTTCAACATTAGGGGGGAAAAAAAAACAAAAAACAAGGGACTGGGCACAGTGGTGCCTGACTGTAAACCTAGCAGCTCGGGAGGCTGAGGCAGGAGGATTCCAAATTCAAGACCAGCCTTAGCAACTAAGCAAGGACCTAATCAATTCAGTAATACCCTATCTCAAAATAAAATAAATAGGGCTGGGGATGTGGCTCAGTGGTTAAGTACTGCTAGGTTCAATCCCCCATAAAAAAAAAAATAAACAAAAAATAATAAAAACTTATCTTTCAATTTCTTTAAAGAACAATATCCACCACTAGTAAGATGTGACATCACAGGCCCTCACACATTATTATTAGGAATATAAAATAGTAGAGCCACTTTAGTTATCAGTTTGGCAACTTTTTAAACAGGTAAACATAGGGCTAGAACAGTGGCTCAGCAGTAGAGCACTTGCCTGGCATACATGAGGACCACCTGGGTTCGAACCCCAGTGCCACACACACAGCTAAGTGTCAGAAAAACAGAAACCAGATGAAAAAACAAATAAAATGGATTCTCTCTTTAAAAAAATAATGAGAAGATAAAGTCACAGAGTCTCTTTTTTATTAAGTGGGACTAGGCAAATGCACTATCAACTGAGCTACCCCACCAAACTTTTTTAAGAGAATGGGGGCTAAGTTATCCAGGTTGGCCCTGAGCTTGGAATCCTACTACTGGAGCCTCTTTAGTAACTTGGATTACTATGCTCTGTGTATGTGGAGTGCATGTGTGTGTATTTCACTATTCTAACCAGCCATTCAAACGTCCAAGTAAATACATTAACTCTTACTAATATTCTCAAGCAGCACTATTCGTAAGAGCAAAAACCCTGCAATCAATTTAAATATCCATCAATTGGTAAATGGATAAAGAAACTGTGGTATAACTATACAACAAAAAGAAATACTGACACAATGTACATGAATTTAAAAAGAAAACCACCATGTTATGTTAAGTGACCCCCCCCTTTTTTTGACACAGGGCCTTGCTAAGTTGCTGAGGCTAGCTTCGACTTGTGATCCTCCTGCCTCAACCATCTTAGCCTCTGGAAGAGGCCTGTGCCAACACACCTGGCTCTACAGTTCTAGTTCTGTGAAATTTCTAGAAAAAACAAATCAATAGAAACAGCAGATTTATGGTTTCCTGGGTCTGCAGAAATAAGTAGGAATTGACAGCAAACAGGTATTGTAACTGAGGAAAAACTTAAACCTCTAGTTTTGTTTTTAAGTTGACTTTAAAAAAAGAGAAAGAGGGACAGAGAGAAAAAGAACTTTATCTAGTTTTTCATCTAGTTTTCACTGCTCCGACACTTCGCTGTGTACCGGATGCTAGGGATCAAACCTGTGTCCTTGTGCATGCCAGGCAAGCACCATTAACAGCTGAGCCACCCACCACTCTAGCCCCTTACGCTGACTTTAAAAAAATAAAAAATCAGATTTTGGAGGTCACAAAACTGAGCAATGTGTTTCCCACTAGCTTTGCTGTGGATAACACTTCTGCTATGTGAGTCATAATAAGGGTTGCTCACGTTGCTTTTCAAGGACTTGGTCACTTTCACTGAAAGCACTGATTCTTCATTTGGCCCTACAGATGTCTAGTGGGTAACTACAACAGGGTAAAAAAGTTTGGTGTCTTTACCTTCATACTGTATCAACCTCCTTAACCTCTGAGTCAAATTTCTGCTCAACTCTGTAGGTAGACATGTTAGTTATCATTTTAAGGAATGTTTGTCCAGAACCAGCAGTACAAATTTATGAAACTTACCTCATTTCCTTTCTCATCCTCCTCAGATTAATGACAGGACAAAGGTAACCAAAATATATTCAAGATTCATACAAGTACCAGTACCCCACATTTTCATGCAAACCATCTGCCAGGTTTCACAACACCCCCTCCAGATTGGCAATGCTGCCTCAAAGTCTCCATCAATCCATTGTCCACCCAAGCATCCCCATCTTAAGTCCTCTTATCCAAGGATAAAAAAGGTGTTTAAAACTAATACTCAATAAGATGGTCTTTAGTGATACTGGTCTGCCATCATTTTGACTGCTAGCTTTCCAAATTATTTTCCTTACCCCAACAATTTGTCTTGGAGTCTATAGGCCTTTTGGAGCAACAAGTAAATGATCTGGGTTTGATAACAACATAAAGGAACTTTGTGTGGTGATGTGCAGGTTTAAAAACTAGATTATGGGGCAGGGGGAGTAGTTCATTGGAAGAGCACTTTTGCATGGAAAAGGCCCTGGGTTCAATCAATCCCTAGCACCATACACACACACACACACACATACACACACAAAATTAAAATTAAAAAATAAAACTAATTATGATAATGTTGGAATGTGAATATATTTACCAAAAATCAGACTCAACACAGTAATTACAGCTTAATAGTGATTTTAAAAAAGTGAAGTCAATGTTTCAGGACTGCTTCAGATACAGTAAAATGGAAGATAACTTGACTTTCATAACTGGCAACCAAAAAATACCAAGGAACAAGAGACCAGGGATACACAGAATTAAAATTTTAAAAATGAAACAAAGTCGCATGATGGCACACACCTGTAATCCTACCAGCTGGGGAGTCTGAGACAGGAGGATTTTAAGTTCAAAGCCAGCCTCAGCAATTTAGCAAGGCCCTAAGCAACTTAACAATATCCTGGCTCAAATACAAAAAAATAAAGGCTACACCACTACAAGGATCCTGAGCCCAAAGCCAGCTTCATCAACTTAGCAAGGCCCTAATAAGCAACTTAGCAAGACCCTATCTCAAAATAAAAGATAAAAAGGGCTGGAGATTTAACTCAGTAGTTAAGCACCCCTGGGTTTAATCCCTATGTGAGAAATTGGAAGTCTGATGATCCATTTTCAGTCTGATGGTCCATTTTCAGAATGTAGCCTTAAGGGTCCCATATAAAAAGAACCCATTTTAAGTCATAGAATCATGAGGCTAGGAGGAAGACATGTTTAAAACTCCCTAATACATGTCTCCTTACACCCTTAAGCACCACCCACTTCTTGTACCCTGCTTACCTTCTTTGACTTTCCATACCCTGCCTACCTACTTTCCGAACCTGGCTCTGTCCAATCTTAGCCTATCATGTAGATTTTACCTCTGAGCATCTCCAATCAGAGTGAAGGGCAGGATTATATCAGACTGGGGATAAATACCCACAGATTTCCTTTGCATGTGTCTGAGCTTCAGAACGCCCCCCCTTGAAAGCCCACTCTCTCAATGGAGTAAAATTTCTACCTTGCTTACCCACCTCCGACCATGTGTTTTTCTTTTCCTAACAGCTAGTACCAAAAACTAAAATAAAAACGAGCAATAAAAAAGGGCTGTAGACATGGCTTAGTGGTTAAACACAAGTAGATTTAATCCCTGGTACCAACAAAACACCACTTCACAATTCTGGTAAAGAATGTCCTGATGTGTATCCTTCCACTAACCAGAACACTTGATACCATAGATACCAATTCCTCCCTAAATTTGATTACAAATTCAATGTGACCATGAAACAGCTCATCCTCTGAATAGCCAAATGTATTAAAGTTTACCTAGACATACAAACATAAGAAGAGTCACAGGAAAAGATGTCTAAAATTTATAGAGTTCAAGCCGTACCAAATATTTAAATGAATGATACAAACACCATAATTAAGAGCTTGATTCAGACACAGAACAAATCATTAAACAACAGTAGTTCTAACAATGAAGTCAAATAAAGCTAGGAACGTGTTCAATGATTCCTCACCTAAAAACTCCTGAGAAAAGACTCTTAAATTTTACAGGTTTTAGAAATATAATAAGATGAAATTCCCCATAATGAAATATATATAGTATCTCTTTTAACAGCAAACATGAATATTCACACTGAACAGATTTTCATGGGGGGTTAGGAGGGGCAGAGGGGACAATGTGTGCAGTCTCCAAATTCTTCAGTTGAGATTTAACATAAAATGAACTATGAAGTTTCTTTTTTCAAAGTATTCTGGATTCTGGAACTTTTTAGACAACAGCGGGGAAAAACCTATGACTAAATACTGTTGACATTCAAAAGCACTGTATCTTAGAGAGAAGGTTCTGTAACCATATTACCTAGGTTCAAAATCTCGGTAACACTGCCACCATCCCCAGCCTACACCCCAAAAGAAGTACATTAAAAAAAAAAAGAGGACATTGAAAGAGAGAGAGAGAGAGAGAGAGAGACAGACAGACAGACACAAAGAGAATCAATTTTTATTGAGTTTTTCACATGGCTTTTGTTGCTCCGACACTTAGTTGTGTACCTGGGTGCTAGGGTTTGAACCCATGTACTCACACAAGTCGGGCGAGCACCTTAACTGTCGAGTCACCGCTCCAGCCCCAAGAAGTACATTTTTTAAGTCTGAGCTGCTGCTGTGGCCAGCAGGAAACAAAGTAAAGCCTTTGATTCTTGCCATGGAGCATCCTATATCTATGCAGCCATCATAGAAAGAAACTTGATTTTTTTCTCCATTTCCTCAAGGCAAAGCTCCCCAAATCCTTGAAATTTCCTAACTGAAAAGATTAGTAGGTCTTTGTTCTAATGAGGGGATGGCAACTGTTGGAGGGACGTTAAGCCCCACTCCTAATTCACCTGTGAGGAGAGGAGTTGGAGAGGAGAGACAATCAATCCTGCTTGGACAGACCTCCCTAAAACCTCTTAAACTAGGTTCAAAGACCTTCTGGACTACTAAACATGTTTATATGCCAGGATGGTAGTATAACCAATTGCACAGGACAGGGCCTCTACTCTACGCTACTAGATTTCATCCTATGAACCTCTTCATCTGGCTATTCACTTGCACCTTTTATAATAAGCGGGTAAACATGCTTCCCTAAGTTTTGTGAGCTGTTCTAGAAAAACTACCAATCTACAGGAGTAGTTGTGGAAACCCGTCTTTGTAGCCAAAACAGAAATATGAGTAACATTAAGGAACCTATAAAAATGTGTCTCGAGGTCAGTCCAGGAGGACTAACCCCTTAAATTCATGGAATTTAATGATACCCTGGGTAGCATCAGAATTTAAGTTGTTAGACACCCAACTGGTGCAAGAATTAGTTGATGTCCACAGGAGGGGAAAAAAAACCTCTCACCTCCTGTGCTCCCTCCTCCCTCCCTCAGCCCCTGATGCTTTCAGAGAATGTTGTCAGAGAACTTAAGAGGAAGGGGAAAGACCTGAACTTTCACAGGTCTGTTGGACAAGGACCCAACTCACTGTCCTACAAACATCCATAGGAGGATACAGGGTTAAACCCACGGATGGCTGAAATTACCAAGGAATATAGGCAAAAGCCAAAGCAGTGTAGGGAACGGGAATTTGGAAAGGGAAACATCCAGGCTGTTTGCTGGAAACAGAAAAGAAAAGGGAACAATAATCTTGGGTTGAGGAGACAGAAGACGAACAAGAAGACTCCTAGCCACCCATACAATCCCCTAATGGCTATTGTACCCTGCATGAACAAATACCTTCTAGTGTCGATATTAAATATATCCAAAGGACATTTCATGGTTCCTACCATCCGATGGGAATCAGATTTGTCAAGCACTGGAATAGCCTCCTCAAAATTCAATAAAGTTAAAATTCTATCTTTCTTCACCCTCCTCACACAACTTATTAACAGTTGTCAGTAAATGTAACATATGACTTTATCCTCATAACCACTTCCTGGGTACAGACAGTATAAAATGAAAAGGGAATTATAAGATTACACAGACATTTTTAAATTCAGAAGTATGTCCTGACCATCTACAGGCATGTTTTCTTTCTTCCCCAAAAAGCAATCAGAGCTCAGCTCATTTCTACAGGTGATAGCTTGGCAAGAGTAAATCTAAGGAATTCAAATTTATTCATGTTTGGCCAGAAGACTCTCTTGAACTGACTTGGTCCTAAGTCATGAAGACACTGACCACAAGTATATTGCTCACCAAGTGCTCTTCTAACAGTGTTTAAAGTGAATCAAGGAAGAAGATATAATGGATCCCTATGTTATGTATAAATATCCTCTATTCCACTCATTCTACTCTTATGGATAAAAAGTTTAAGTGTAAGAATGAAATTTTTGTTTTGTTTTTTTTTTAACAGCAACGTAACAGCTATTAGAATAGAATATAAATTTTCATAGCTATGGAAGGAGAGCAATGCCTTAGCCCAAAAAGTAGAGAAGAAGGTGAACAATTCGTGTTCTCTCCATCCCTTAGAACTAATATCACAATCTGAGTCACAGAACAGCTGGGGGATGACACTGACACAATGCTGGATTCATCACCCCACCCAAATGTTTTCAATTCGGAAAAAAAACAATGTAAGCATAGCCGGTGGTTAACTATCCTTCTATGCCTGATGCCATCAACAGTAGCTACTGAATTTGCATTTAAACACTAAAACATCATAACCCTGTTAGCCTTCTGATAAAAATTTATGAGCTTCTACAGACACCTGAACAGTCTCAGGCTATGGCATCTGTGGCAAGGCTGCAAACACTTTGTGACACTGTCTGTGATTCTTAACCAAACCAATATAATACTAATCTAAATAAAGTTTAACAAAAAATCTCCAACTAGAATGACCTGTGTTGTGTACCTCTGAGTTCTAAATTTGTACGTGTGGGAAGAATGAACTGAGTGTCTTTGAAGAATAGGTTATTTTTTGACCCAACTATGTGCTCTATAATTGCATATAACACCAAAATCCAGGTCAGTTTAAATTCTTTCAAGTGGTTCTAACAGCTAATACAGTAACCAGACCATATCTTGGTTGTCTGGAAAAATTAATCACCTACTGGTCTCCACCCACAAGAACTTTTTCACAGCTGGCTGGATCCTGCCCTGCCCCTGTTGCTTGGGTTTATTAACAGTAGTCTAAATTAACTGCTCTAAGACAAATCAAATGGATTTTGTTCTAGTTTATGTCAATCAGTATTTGCGACAAGAGTAGAATGTCATGTGAAAATTCAAACTAGGCCATGCAGGGCGATGATTACCAAGACAGGCATTCTATCATGGGATATGAACATCCCTGCATATTCTTTTTCATACACCAAAAATGCAAAGCCTTGACCAGGCTTGTATGGGCCATTTCTTAGGGCTATGGCTACGGTGAGCAACACTGAATGATACATAACATTCTCCTCTGGAACAAAGACCAGACAGACTATAAATGTAGTTAGTTGATTCCCTAAACTCAGTGCAAAGGCAGCATCCACTGTGGCCCCTCCTTGTTAATCCCATAAGGTCTTAGGAGGCAAGAAGAACCAGTGCCAACATCATGCTTATGTTGCTTGCTGCTTCATCAGTAATAAAGTTCTTGTCTCTGAACACAGGTCCCATGTCTTCTAACAGCATCCCCTGAAACAGTAACAGGCTAGCTTCTTAGCTTACAAAAAAGAAAAGAAAAGAAAAAAAAAAAAAAGAATCCCAGACCCTTCAAAGTCTTGTGTTATACAATAAAAATATAAGAAATAAAGAAAGACTGAAAAGATAGAGAAAACTGATATTTGAGAAGATTATCATCATCCATATAAAAAGCCCAACAGCGCTGGAGCAGTGGTTCAGAGGTTACAGTGCTTGCCTGGCAAGTTCAAGGACCCAAATTCAAACCCCAACACCACATACACAACCAAGCGTAGGAGCAATGAAAAATTAAATAAAATTGATTCTCTATCTTTAAAATAAATACACATAAAAAGCCCAACAGACATTGCTACAAAGTATGAATTAATCAAGGCTGCTAGATACCAGATTAACATGAGACACAACATAACTACAACAAAATCTTAATAATAAGAAAACTTTTAAAAACAACACTTAAAAAAAAAATACTAACAAGAACCGAGTATGGTGGCTCATGCTTGTAATCCCAGAAACTTGGGAGGCTGAGACAGGAGGATTACAAGTTCAAAGCCAGTCTCAGCAATTTAGCAAGGTCCTAAACAACTTAGTCGAGACCCTGTGTCAAAAATTTAAAAAAGGTTATGGCTGTGCCTCAGTGGTTGAGCACCCACCTCTGGGTACAATCTCAAGTACCAAAAAATAAAACAAAACAAAATAGCTACAAGCCCTATAAAAAGCCATAAACACTATTCAAACTGATGCAAGACTGAAAAAACTTTTTGTTAACTTTAAAGACATTAAACATGATATATGCATGCCTGTATGCATGTTTCCTGAACCAATAGTAAAATAAAAAATACAAAGGATGTGAACAGGTAATCACAGAAATTTCTAACAAAAATTGGCAAATGTTAATTCTGATAATCTGACAAATGTTTTGGCAAGAGCATAAAGAGAACAGTTATACTTAGCATACAGGAGTATAAATCAACTTATCACACAGGAAAGAATCTGGCAAACTAATCAAGACTCAGCAATTTCACTATTACTTACAGCCTCACAGGCAGGCAGAATCAGCACATCACCTTCGTAGTTTATTAGATAAAGCCCCACCAGAAAAATAATCAAAATCTGCATTTTAGTAAAATCTCCAGGTTATTCTTCACATCTACTGAAGTTTTCTGTATATTTTCTTGTTTTTTCTTTATAGTCATTGAAATTTGGAAAATAGTGGACTAACAAAATTCTTACACATGCATTATAAGAATATCCAATGCAGTATTCTCTCTATAGGAGCAAAAAGTTATGACAATTTAAACCTAGAGAATAAAATGGGGTATACAAACACAAAATAGAATACTACACAAAGTTCAAAATAATTACACTAAATCTACAGATATTAACATGGAGCAAATGGTCAAAGATATATAATAAGTATAAAAACAAATTGCAGACATATAATCATTTTTAATATCAATTTTTGAAATATAAACAATACTATTTATTGAAGTTCAATACATAGTAATAAGAAGAACATGCACTGAGAACACCTCTGGGGAAAAAATAAAGATGGAAAAAGGACTATGAAGAAGTACACGTTACATTTGACTCTATATGTAATGTTTTATTTCCAACAGAGATACAACACAAACATGGCAAATTATTTAGGATGTGACTCTATTAGAAGTTAATAAGTGTGTAACTATTCTCTATACTCATTTTTTCTGTTTAAATATTTCATTAAAACTTTCTACAAAGGAGCTGGAGCAGTGGCTCTACAGATACAGTGCTTGACTGGCATGCACTAGGACCCAAGTTGAACCCCAGCACCACGTACACAACTAAGCGTTGGAGCAATGAAAGCCATGTGAAAAACTAAAGTTGTTTCTCTCGTTCTCTGTCTCTCACTGTACCTCTCTCTTAAAAAAAAAAAAAAAAAAGAAAGAAAGAAAGAAAACCTAAATAAAACTGATTCTCTTGATTCTGTGTCCCTCTTTTAAAAGAAAAAAAAAAGGCATCTATCATCCTCATGAAAACAGGAAGATCACAAGTTCAAAGACAGTCTGAGCAATTTAGCAAGAAACCATCTCAAAATAAAAAATTTAAAAGGGCGGGAGATACAGTTCAGTGATAAAGTATCCTGGGTTCAATCCCCAGTACAGAGGAGGGGGGCTTCTACATAGTCTTTTTAGAATTTTAAAAAAGGGCTGGGGGACTGACTATGTAGCTCAGTGGTACAGCACTTTGGCCTAGCATGTATGAGACCCTGGGTTCTATCGGCAGCACCACAAAACCACCCCCCAAAAATATATATATTTCTTTTTTATATATGTATTTTTATATATATTTATTTTTTAAAAGCTGTAGAAAAATATTTGCACTATAAATGACAAGTCCCTTAATATGAAAAGTTATTACAAGTCACTAAGAGACAATTCTACACATATCTGACCATAACTAAAACAGATCAAAACAAAGTAGTATCATTTTTCATATGCCTTGGAAGGAAAAAAAACAGCAAAAATATAATCAAGTGTACCATCCTGGAACTTCACTTTTGAAAATGAATCTGCTTCCCAATAAAAGTTACTGAACTGTTGAATTTGGGGACTGAGGAGTACAGCTTACTGGCAGAATGATACCTATTATGTACCAGGACTGGGCACATACCAAGATCTATCCCAGCCCTGATACCATCAGGTAAATTATTTAGCCACTCTCAACCTCAGTTCCCTTATTTATAAATAGGGTGAAGAACAACTGCCTGCCACATATGACTTCTGTCACCTTCATATAAAGTATTTTTCAGTGTCTGGCATGTAGTAATATTTAAATGAACATTAGGCAGGGCCAGAGCAGTAGCTCAGCAGTGTGCAGCGCTTGCCTGGCATGCATGAGGACCTGAGTTTGAACCCCGGCACCACATACACAACTAAGTGTCAGAGCAATGAAAACCAGATAAAAACTAAAGGAAAGTTCATTTTCTCTTTTTCTCTCTCACTTTCCCTCTCTTAAAAACAAAATAATAAACATCAGCTTTTTTTTTTTAATAAGGAGGAAGGCAAATATCATCTTCATCCATTCTCTTTTACACTATCTTGTTCTGGATTATTTAAATAGTTTAAGCTTTTTCCTCAATTTTCTCTGATGATCAGAATACCTAAACAATTAACAACAAAAAAAATCTACTTAGTAAACTTTTCCTACATAAAGATTTCAATGAACTCAACTACTAGGCTGACTGAATTTTCTAATTCTCTTAAATCTAAAAGTATAAAAACAACACATTTTCAATGCATGCTGACATTGCTTACATTGTTAAGGCACTGGTACAGTATTAACCATTACTTTTTAAATACTGTCATAAAGTTAAAATGTTACTGCAATATTGTCTAACCACAGAAATAGCTATAGAACATTAAAATACAAACACTGGACATGAAAATGTATTCACTGTAGTAAAATCCTAATATGTTTGTTTTTTCTTTGTTTAAAAAGGGAACAACTTTCCCTACTTTTTCTTTCTTTCTTTTCTTTTTTTTTAAAGAGGGAGACGGTTGGGGGAAGGAGGAAGAGAGAACTAATTTTATTTAGTTCAGGTGACTTATTTTTCTTGCCCTTCATTGTGTATGAGATGCTGGGATTTGAAATCGCATCCTTTCACATGTCAGGCAAACGCCATAAACATTGAACACCGCTCCAGCCCCTTTGTTTTTATTTACCACCTACTTAATCATTTAAAAAATATTATGAAGGGGGGGCAGGTGCAGGCAGGGGAGGTGAAAGGGAATGAGAATAGGGAGGGATCTAGTGGGTAAAGCTGATTTAAGAATATATACATATCAATCATACTGTTTCTCTGGATGAATTTTTAATTATACAATGACTAACTTTCTCAAAAAAATAAAAAAAATCATGAAAAATTCAGCCTGTTTATTATGAAAAATAATATTATGAAAAAATTCATCAGCCTGTTTATGAGGATTATTTTAGCATCTCTCCGAAGATGATGTGAATGAGAAGCATCGAAAATGAGAGAATTTTCTAGTTATCTAATTTTTCTGTATCTGTAACTACTCCAGTTGTCCTTCAACAGTAAATATGTTACTTTTCAAACTGCAGGTCAGGACCTACTAGTGAAAGATGAAATCAACTGTAAGAATTAAGAATCACAATGAACAGTTCAAAAGCCACTACCCTGAGCCACTGATATAATCGGTCACATGCAATGTAACATTTCACCACATGATGGGGCTAAAATTCTAAACATCTCATAAAAGTACAGAAGGGCAGTTCTAAAAACATTTTTACTCTTAATTCAAGTCTTCACATCTCTTTTCCAAACAGAAAATAAATGAAAGACATCCATTACACTAAAACAGAGAATGTCTAGTCCATTTTTTCAGGACAGTATTTAAAAGGGAGAAATGATACAGGCAAGCAAAAATCAGCAGAGAACAAGTAGATAATTACAAATGGAAATCCATGACTAGCGATTTGAAAGAAGAAAGGATAGAACAGAGAAGACAAAAGTAGTACCACAGGCTGGGGATGTAGCTCACTATTAAAGCACAGCATGTATTGCATGTATAATGCCCTGGGTAAAATCCCCAGCACCAAGAAAATACGAAGAAAAAAAAGGTATCACTAAAAAGTAAGTGCTTTTGTTTGTCAGAACCACTTTGGGTAAAGAAAAAAAAATCTCAAATATTCAAAGTTAAGAGTTCAGACTGATAACCACTTTCTGGAGATAATATTCAATTAGAATTCAGACTTTAGAATAGGCACTTCCAAATTCTAAGAATAAAATCATCAGCATGAAGTCCTATACAGAAGCCACACCCCCAGCCCATGCCTTCATATTCTGATTATTTTTCAGTACAACTTGAGCAAAAGTTAGAAGCAGACAGAGCGATGCAGGAAAGAGTACCTTTGTTGATGATGGTGGAGTAGGAAAATTAAGCCAGGCTGGAGCAAAGTCATGCTGCGCCATTTAGGTCCAGTCTCTCCAACTCAGTGAAACAAGGCTTCAACACCTCATGGCAAGTCCCTGTCATATAAAAATGGAAGGAATTAGACCTTAGCTCCTGGCCAAAATCCTCTCCTTATGCTATACCTCCTTTAAATTACAATGATCCTAATACTTAAGATTCCATGTCTAATTGTTAAATAGTGATTTTAGGAAGCCACTGTTTTAGACTAAACTCCTGACCTAGGCCTTAACAGACCAGAATAAAAATCAAAAGAAAGTCGCTCATACTAAAGTTCCACATAACCAAACTAAAACAATGTTATTATCAAGCCTTCAAAATAATCAGGGAAGAGAGGTAAAAGACAAATTTCCCAAACAGACTAGTTTCAAATAGGCAGTATACTGAAGTTCCCTCTGCTTTAATCCTTATTGAAAGTGTAACCTAAAGTAAACCCTCTGTCCCCACCTAACAAGAATAACTTTGAAAAAAACCAAACTTTTTCTTCCTTCAACTTTTTCTGCCTATAAAACCAACATTATGCTCAGCTCACCAAAACATTTATTCTATTCATAGACATTGCCCAACTCTAGAATAGCAAACGAAATCAATTAAGATTTCAAAATTTGTAAATTTATCTTTTCACATAAAAATCTAGAAAAGGAAAAACTATAGTGATAAAAATTACATCAGTTGCAAAGGGGGAGGGAATAACTGTTAAGAAGCAAAGGAACTTTGTGGATAATAGAATAATATCTTGGTTGTGATGATGGTTATACAACTGTACACATTTGTCAAAATTGATCAAACTGTACTCTAAAACTGGTGAATTTTTTTTGTAAAGTATACCTGAATAAAGCTTACTTTTGAAGATCAAATAGACAATTAGAATCAAGTGTCTCCTGATGTCATACATTATGAAGTACACAGTAAGATGTATTCTGGTACACACCCCAAACGGAATTTAAACATGACCGAACTACCCATTTACAAGAAATTCAAAAACAAGAAGTTAAAGGTCATGAGGACAGGTGGAGCAATCCACCAAATTCAGAAAACAAATATTCTAGAGATCATGAAACTTAAGGGGGGGGGAAATGAAAGGGGAAAAAAACCCTCTAGGTTTACTGGCTTTGATGGCCAATTTTTACCAGGCACAGTGGCACACACTTGTAATCCTTCAGCTGAGGAGGATGAAGCCCTAAGAAACTTATTGAGATCCTGTCCCCAGAAAAGGGCTGCGGATGTAGCTCATTGGTTATGTGCCCCTGGGTTTAATCCCTAGTACAAAAAAAAACAACCCTGTTCAGAAAGTAACCAAAAGAATCTGTCTTTGAGTCCTATTTTACTTCATAAACTTATTGAATTTGTGCCTATAGAATTTTTACATTAAAAAATTATTTACCCCAATAAAATAACACTCAAGTGAGAAATGCTTGGTTTATTCTCTGGGTTTCTTCCAATGGGAAAGTACTGCTAGACTATGTAAATCCCAGAAATGGCTTAATTCAACTAAAATATCAACATGGACAAAAACAATTATAAGTCTAAATGACTATGGGATGACCAAAAAGAACTGACAATTGACTCATGTGGATTTCAACTATTCTAAAAACAGGGTTTACACACAAGAATAAAAAATTACCATTAACCATCTTTCAAGAGAAAAAGATGGGCTGGAGCGAAGGGTCAGAGATAGAGTGCTTGCCTGGCATGCACAAAGACCCAGGCTGGATCTCCAACACCACATACACAAGTGTTGGAGAAACAAACAAAAATTAAAAGCAGATCAAAAAGTAAATAAAAATTGGTTCTCTCTTTCAAAAAAAAAAAGACTTAAAAAAAGCAGGAAAACAGTAGCCATTGGTACTTAGTATTTTTAAACTCATTAACTCAAAACTATAATGCTTTATATTGTTTTCATTAAGCAGAAAAAAATACTGGAAGTTAATGGAATTTATCACTGTTTCTCCTTGATAGGGCAGAAGGCAAGAAAAAAGGGAAAGATGGCAGGAAGGCAAATAAGCAAAATTTTTGTGAATTTAAAGTAAAAGCTGGGCACAGTAGTGCATGCCTGGAATCCCAGCAACTTAGCAGGCTGAGGCAGGAGGATTCCCAGTTAGAGGCCAGACTCCACAACTTAGAGAGGCAGTCTAAAAAGTATGAAATGTAGGTAGCTCAGAGGTAGAGAGCACTTGCCTAACATGTGCAAGACCCTAGGTTCAAACCTCAGTCTGCCAACCATGATCACTGCCATAGCAAAATATAAAAATAATCAGATACTGCACTCTTGTTTAGTCTCTTCATTAGTATCTATCACAAATGTAACATTTGGAGTTCACGATAGCATCCAGCCCACAAAAAGGCTACTAAAAGGGAAAGAATTGCCTGGCATCACTGTGAACACCTGTACTCCCAGTCACTAATGATGCTGAAGCAGGAGGATGGTGTAAGATGTATGTCTTTTCTGTCAAACTTGAAAGATTGTGATGTATAATCTACTACCTCCTTTCACTAGCTCCATTTTAGATCCCCCTTCCCCTTTGAAGATAGTAACTCCCTCACCTGTCCATGCCCACCTCTTTCCAAGGACCCCTTTCTGGTACCCAGCCATCTTCTTCCAGTGAACTTGGAATCACTATGACCCCCGCCACGTGTGCAGCAACCCCCACCCCCATTCTATCCCAGTCGCCACCTACTCCCTCTTGCACCTGCCTCCACCTAATCATAGCCAATCACGCAGACTATGCACCTGAGCTCCTCCAATTAGGGCAAAGGGCAGCATTGCATCAGGTTGGAGTTAAAAACCCCTCTCTTCCTTGCGAGGTGCGCATTTTTCTTTGGACCTTCAGCCTAAGTAAAATTTCTGCCAAAGTAAAATTTCTGCCTTGCTCACCCACACCCAACCATGTGTTTTGATTTCATTTATAACAATGGCAAGTTCAAGGCCTGTACTGGCACTTAGTAAGACCTTATCTGAAAAAATAAAAAGAGGTGAGGTACCTGCAGCTCAGTGGCAGAATGCCCCTGAGTTCAATCCACAATGCAGAAGAAAAAGGAAAAAATGGCTGGGGTGCAGCTCAATAGTAGTACTCATGCTTTTAGCACGCTCAAGATGCTGGGTTCAATCCCCATGACTGAGACTTGAAAAAAAAAAATAAAGAAGTTAAAGAATAATAAAGGATTAAAACTGTGATAATGAAGGCCACAGTGGTAGCTCAGCAGTTGAAGTGCCTGCCTGGCATGCACGAGGACCCAGGTCTGTACCCCAGCACCACATATACAACCAAGTGTCAGGGAAACAAAGGCCAAATGGAAAAATAAAATTGATTCTTTCTCTCTCACTCTCGCCCTCTGTCTTAAAAAAAAAAAAAAAAAAAAAAAAAAAAAAAAAAAAAACACGAAAGGCCATTAGTCACTTCATGAAATGTCTGGAAGCGGAGTAACTGATGAAATATAGACAATGGATCCCAAGACCTAAATATGTGTGTGGAAGGCAGAATATATTTAGAATATATTTAGAATGTTGACCTGCTCTATAGAACACTAAGATATTTAGGACTGAGAAACTCTTAAGTATGGTAGACACAAGGAAGGCAGACTGGGGCAAATGACTGAAAAGAAATTACATTAACAAGCTCAACAATTAATAGTCCACATGAATATGAGCAAACACACAAACATAGACAATTAATAGTCCACATGAATATGAGGAAACACACAAACATAGCAACCACACATGCAAAAAAAAAAAAAAAAAAACCCAGATTCCCCAAAATGTAAATAAGGATCTAAAATAAGCAATGAAACACAAAGAGCTGTGGCTTTTAAGGGTCCTATAACCTAGTAGACATTCAGTAAGCTCACATATATACAACTTCCAGTTTTTTATTTCATCATCCCTCAATAGGAATGATCATGTAAAGTTTTAAGGAAGGCAGATACATGTAAGAGATCATTAAAAACTAGTAACACAAGCGAGGCATGGCAGTGTACAACTGTAATTTCAGCAACTCTGGAGGCTGAGTCAGAAGGATTCTAAGTTCAAGGTCAGTCTGAACAAATCCTATTCAAAATAAGAATGGCTGGTGGTGTGGCTCAGTTGTAGACGACCTCTTGGTACAAACCCCAGTACGTATACATACATACATATGTATACCCCAGTATACATATATATACCCTAGTATGTATATATATATACATACATACATACCAGGAAAACAAAATAAATAATTTTAGAAAAAAATTGGAAGATATATGAATTTCAAGATTCCAGCATAACACAACTCCTAAAGAAACAAGAGTTTTCTTCCAAAATGAAGAAAAAAGGAAACAGCAAGCAAAAATTAAAATGTTTTAAATCAAAGCAAAAATAATATTAAGCAAAAAATATTTTTTCTTTCAATTCCTCATATCAATGCGAGGCCTAGATGCATTCAAGAAAAAAAAGGATACTCACTAGGCTGCTTCAGTAAACTAAAGTTCCTGGTCTAGATGAGCAAATTAAAACAATAATGATCCTTCCTTCTCAAATGTAGATAGGTAACATTGAAGGAAGTGTTGTAAATTGTAATCTAACAACTTCTTTTGATGGGGTTACTGGAAATTGAACCCAGGACGCTCAACCACTGAGCACATCCCCAGCCTTTTATTTTTTATTTTGGAAGATATATTATTAAATATTAAATGATATTAAAATTTTACATGTCTATAGATCCTCACAAGATAAAGATATTTTAAACTTTATTTGACAAAGGTATTTTCATCCCCATTTTACGAAATTTTTAAAATGGGTTTACCTTTAAGGGTGTAAAAGAAGTTACACTAGTTCCTAAGGAGCTTCAAATACAAATGTCTTATTCCAGTCTTTTCATTTATATTAAGGTATAAAACCATTTTAATTTTCTCTGATGTTAGGGCTCAAACCCAGAGCCTTCTGCACACTAAACATGCAGTCTACCACTGAGCTGCACCTTCACACCCTGCCCCCCAAAATTAGCTTAATTCATTTATTAAATGTAACTGTCCTATTCACAATAAAGTAAAGGGCTTTAATTTGCCATGTCTAAAATCTTTAAAGAGAACACTAATAACAGCTTCCTTACTTTCAGATTAAAGTGTTTTAAATCCCTTTGATTTAACATGACTAGGTTTCAAAAATAAAATGATTAAAATACTCTGTCAATAGTATACGACAGGGGTTAGGGATTCAGCTCAGGGGCAGAGCGCTTGCCTAGCATGTGCAAGGCCCCGACTTCGGTCCTCAGTCCTGGAAAAAAAAAATAGTATAAGACAAGACTAGGTTTCAAAAACAAAATGATTAAAATACCCTGTCAATAGTATACAACAGGAAGAGTACTCCAAGTCCATACACTAAGGACTGTAAATTATTACAACCCCTATTAGCTGTCAGTTTGGAGCTTTCTCAAAAGGCAAGAAACAGAGGTAATCAGGCATGATGGTACAAATCTATAATCCCAACAACTAGAGAGGCTGAGGCAGGAGGATTCTAAGTTCAAGGCCCAGCTCAGCAACTCAGCGAAGCCCTAAACATCTTAGTGAGACCCTGCCTCACCATTAAAAAAATAATAGAATGGGCTGGTGATGTGGCTCTGTGGTTAAGCACCTCTGAGTCCAATCGTGATGGGGGGGATAGGAATGAAAACACCCTATATTCTCTGCTATACCATACCCCAGCATCTGTCTGTCTGAAAGAATTAAAGGCAGCATACTATAGCAATACATACATACCTATGTTTATAGCAGTACAATTAATAGCCAACTATGAAATTAGCATAGGTATCCGTCAATGGATGAATGGACAAATAAAATGTGGCATAGGTACACAATAAAGTTTTATTCAGAAATAAAGAAGAAATTATGCCATTTGTGGGAAAATAGATAAAACTCAAAAACATCATGTTAACCAAACAAAGCCAATTTCAGAAAGTCAAGGGTCATTTGTTTTCTCACATATGCAGAAGCCAAAGTAGAAAAAAGAAAAGGAGGAATGAGGATCTCATGAAAACTCAAAGTAGATCACTAGAAGAAAGGGAACAGGAAGAAGGGAGACAGCATGTAAAGGGAAAACAATGGGTAAAGATACTAGTCAAATCACATTGTATGTTGTGCATGTACATACATGTAACAATGAATCCTATCACTATGTCTAATTATAATGCACCAATAAAAAAAGGGGAGAGTCCACAAACACAAAGATACAAAACTATTCAAAATTTGAGAAAAAGTGGAACAACTCTTATATCAAAATTACCCAAAACAGGGTACAGTTTAATTTTAAGAGTATGTGCTTACCAAGGGTAAGATCCCTGGGTTCAATCACAAGCACCTGAAATAAGAATTTTATTTGTGCCGTGGATATAGCTCAGTGGTTAATCGGTTGGTCTAGCACGCCCTGGTCCCTATGCCCACCACCATGCCAAAAAAACAAACAAACACCACCCAAAATGATCATCAAATGAATCAAAGGATTTAAAGGAGAAAAGCGGAGAAAAATTCTTACATCAAAAAGGGAAATGCAATGCCAGGTGCTGTGGTGCACTCCTGTAATCCCAGCAGCTCCAGAGGTTGAGGCAGGAGGACCACAAGTTCAAAGCCAGTCTCAGCAATTCAAAGAGGCCCTGGACAACTTAACAAGACCCCGTCTCAAAATAAAAAATAAAAAGGGCTGGGGATGTGGATCAGGGATATAGCTCAGTGGTTAAGCGCCTCTGGGTTCAATTCCCAGTACCTCCCCCCTCCCCAAAAAAGAAAGTTCCTACAAATCAACAGGATAAGAACAGAAAATCAGGCAAAATAAATAAACGAAATTCACAGAAAAAGAAATGAATGAAAAATCTTCATTCTCATTCAAAAGGAAAAGCCAAAGGAGAAACATCTGACATCCCATTAGTGCTACAAATATAAATTGGTATACTTCTAATGTGAACAATTTTATGTAACATTCAAAATTACACAGAAACTCACTCATAGGTATTTGCCCCATATTTATAAGAAATTTCACTACCTGGGGTGGAGTGGTGCTCAGTGGCCACTTCACTTGCATGGCATGTGCAAGGACATGAGTTCGAACACCAGCACCAAGTACACAACGAAGTGTGGGAGCAAGGAAAGCCGCATGAAAAACTATACAAAACTGATTCTCTGTCGCTTTCTCTTAAAAAAAAAAAATATTCACTACCATAGTTCCTACATGCAAAAACAAAACAAAAATGAACAAGAAATAACCTAAAGTACATAAATAGAGGTAATAGACTAGTATACAGTCAATAATAAAAACAACGAGGAAGAGGTGTAGTGTAGCTCAATGGCAGCAGCTGCCTAATATACAGGAGGCTGTGTTCAACCTCAGCAGGCAGTATAGGCAGGGCACACATATATAAATACAAAATAATTTTCAAAGACATTTCCTTAAGTAAGAAAAGGCTCTAAGCAGTTAAACATCATGCTACTGCTTAATGCATAAAGAAAATAACATGTACTAAATATTCAGTCTCCAGAAAAATACATAAAAAAATTAATAACAGTGATCCCCCCAGACACGAAGAGTGCTATTGAGGCGGTGATTTTTCTCCTAAAGCTTTTGCATCTTCTATAATTTGTACTGTATACATAAATTCAAAATAATTTTAAATCCTTTTAGTATGACTCAACTTCACAATTTTCTGAATCCTTAAACTCTTAACGTAATCCATATTTTTGTGAAACTAAATTAGCATGAAGATCACTCCAAGAACAGTGAACAAGTTTCAACAAATGAATTTTTTTTAAAATGAGCCTAACCCAATTAATAATTCAGCCCAGACAAACGCTAACAGGTTTTTTTGTTTTGTTTTGTTTTTAAAGAGAGGGATTGTGAGAGAGAAAATCACTGCTATTGACGGGGTTTTCCATGTGGCTTTTGTTTGGCTTTTGTTTGTCCGACACTACATTGTGTACATGGTGCTGGGGTTTGATCCCCCATCCTCGTGCATGCCAGGCAAGTGCCATAACCACTG
>PVKS010017758.1:0-21397 GCA_004027875.1 Aplodontia rufa
ATTCTCTTTGTCTCCCTCTCACTCGCTGACCTTCTCTATTTAAAAAAAGACTGTGGCTCCTGACCTGGTTATGAAGGAGTACTACAGCAGTGGTGATAGTGGCTATTCTTGGTTCTAGGCAACCTTCCAATCAGTCTTACTGTAAAGTGGAGGCAGATTTTTCCTCCACCTTCTGTTCCCCTCTGAACTCTTTCATTTTTGTGTACCTCCTATCTCTGGAGGAGTTTGCCTGGAATGGGCTTAATGCTGTACCACTGTTGCCCACTGCCTGCGAAAATGACCCCAGTCCAGAGTACTTACAGAGCTGTTTCGGTGTGAGGGTCTTTCTCTTTTATGCAGAGCTAAAAGCAAACACAGCAAGAGCAATGAGTTTCCCTGCTTTTTAAGGCTCATGTATAAGCATTTTGAATGCATCAAGGAGGCTTAAAGACAGGTGCTATGAAAATACAACCACTTCTGCACCAACTCAGGTCTCATTTCTTTGGCTACCTAAATATTTTTTATTGAATGTCAAAAAGATGCCACTCTTACTGGGAGTGGTGCCGCATGCCTGTAATCCCAGTGGCTCAGGAGGTTGAAGCAGGAGGATCACAAGTTCAAAGTCAGCCTCAGTAACTTATCAAGGCCCTGAGTCATTTAGTAAGACCCTGTCTCAAAATAAACAATTAAAAGGGCTGGGGATGTGGTTTAGTGGTTAAGTGCTGCTGGGTTCCATCCCCAGTACAAAAAAAAAAAAAAGTAATTAACTCTTAATTAGGATGCTTTCAGGATTCCTAGTCAGCTGGGTATTTCTTTCTTTTTCTTTTTCTGTTTTTTATAGGAAAAAAGATTTTGGGTTGGTAGAGAGGTTAGGGTGAATTTCTTCTTGGCAGACATTGTTATCCTGAATAATAATTAGTTATGTGTTGTAGGGAGAATGCCCCTTGCTGACTGATGAGTTCACCTGAGGGCATCCTGGTTTATCCTCAGAGGCTTTTGGCTATATCAGCCCTCTGTTGACACTCAATTAACTGGCAGACTCAAATGCATGGCATTAACCTATGCATGCACATACTCTGAATCATGCCAAGGAATGAGGTTAACCATTCAACAATTCAAACCCCAGCCCACTCCAGTTGGGGCATGTGGCTATACTCAAGAGGTGAGCACGTAGACCTCTGAATCCAGAGCACATGTTCCTCCCTGTGTTTATTTACTGTACCATAAGCACCCTAGCAACAATAAAGGGAAATTTAAAAGAAAGAAAAGGGTTGGAATGTTCAATCAGAAGTTGGAGCGCTTGCCTGGCATGCATGAGGACCCAGGTTCAGACCCCAAGACCACATGCACAGCTAAGTGTCAGAGCAAAGGCCAGATGAAAAAATAAATAAAAATTGCATATCTCTTTGAAAAAAAATAAAAGAAAGAAAAATTAACTCTGAATCCCTACCAATTCTCTACCCCTAACATCACAGCTATTTTCAATCAGGCCTTGTCCATGTGTACTTCTATTCTTTGTGAAGCAATATTCATAAAATATATATATATATATGTATATATATATGTATATGTATATATACAAGTTTTGTTCCTTTGAGCAACTTAATTTTAGATTTCAAAGTAGGGGAACCAGATACAACATTTGCCATAACTCAAATCACTTATGTATCCATTTTTCTGCCATTATGTAGATGCTGCTCTGTGTGGATTTGTAGTGCACATGAAAGCACACACTCTACCACTGAGCAGCAGCCAAGCCTTTAGATGACTTTTTGCCTCCGTAGCTCATAATACTTAGATACCTGCATGATTCTTTTCCATCTAGCAATCACTCCAAAGCACAGGGTCAAGAAGACCACAACGCATGCGGCAATGATGGGCTCTGCAGGCATCACCTCAGTTTTGTCTGTTGGAAATGCAAACACAGGGAGGAAGAATGAGCAGTTATATGAATATCATTTATGTACTTTTTTTAAAGTTGGGGGAGAGATAGAGGGAGAATCAGTTTTATTTATTTTTTCATCTGGTTTTAGCTTTTCTGACACTTAGTTGTGTATGTGGTGTTGGAGTTTGAACCTGGGTCCTTGCGCATGCCCAGGCAAGTGCTCCAACCACTGAGCCACTACTCCAGCCCATCAATTGCCTTTTTTTGAAAATTTTTTAACTTATATTTTTAAAGAGAGAGGGACAGTGTGAGAGAGAGAGGGAGAGATGAAGAGGGAATCAATTTTATTTAGTTTTTCATGTGGCTTTCGTTGCTCCAAGACTTCGTTGTATACGTGGTGCTGGGGTTTGAACTCATGTACTCGCACATGCCAGGCAAGCACTGTAAATGCTGAGCCACCTCTCCAGCCCCATCAATTGCCTTGTAATTATTTTCTTCCTATTTGTCCAACTCCTGCACGGGATAAATTTGGGAAGCAACTGGATTAAGCACCCTTTACTTCTGCCCTCTTTTACCTGTTTCTAAAAATTATTCTCACGAAGAATAATTTCATTATTCTGGGAGAAATAATGAAACCAGGCTCAATAGGCCTTCTAGAAAGCTCTGTAAGAGCCAGCTGTGAGGCACACTAACAGGCTTTACTTTGCTAAGAACCTTTCCACTTTGGTGCCAAGGAAAGATAGCAAAACAAAGAGGAATGATTAAGAAATCAGAACTGAAATATTTGTTGAAATATTTGTTACTAGGATGAATAAAATGAAGCCACACGTGACAGCTTTCATTGCACAGACAAGCTGAAAACCATCTGAGCCATTGGCTTACTTCAGAGTCCAAGTTTCTGTTGAAAGTGACCTTGACAAGCACAATTGCCCCTCTCCTCTTGTCCTGTTTTTTATGCTCTCATTTGTAACCAGACTTGGTATCTCCACCTCCCTCATTTGTTATGGTAAAATAATTTCTATACAAGGGCTCAAGAAAGGCTCTGCGATGCTGGCCACAGTGGCACACATCTGTAATCCCAGCTACTTGGGAGCTTGAGGCAGGAGGATCCCAAGTTCAAGCCCAGTCTGGACAACTTAGTGAGAGCTTGTCTCAAAACACAAAAATTAAAAATAAAAAGGGCTGAGGATATAGTTCAGTGGTAAAGAGCGTGCCCAGCACGTGCGAGGTCCTGGACTCAACTGCCAGCACCACACTCACACACACATCTCTGTGATGTCATTTTTAGTTTTTCATGGCCACATTTAGAAACTACTTAGCAATGAAACTGGGAGCGCCTCATGGAAAACTTGGCACTGAGCTTTAGCACCACCAGCAGAGCACTTATGTTATGAAGGCAGCCAACAGCCAGGGAAGTTACAAAGCAAGAAGAAAGAAAAACAAGTTGGTTTGGAAGAGCTCCACCCAAAACAAGTTTCTGCCTACCCAAAAGGCAATTTGCTGATTGCTACATAAGCTGTATGGGTTATTTTTTATGTGGCACAAAGCAATTTCCATTTCTTTTTACCCGAGAGGGATGATATAATTCCCTAGCGTCCAAGTGTGGTCTTACTGCCAGTTAGAATGACACGGTGAGAGGCTCACACTACTAAGCTTACAGTCCTGAGGGAGGATAAAAGTCAAAGTTTCAAGGTAATGTCCCTTTCACTGTTTCTATCCTATGGGTACTTAAGATTATTTGTTGATTTTTTTTTTTTAAAGCAAGTACTCCGGGGCTGGAGCGGTGGCTCAGTGGTTTCAGCACTTGCCTGGCAAGCACGAGGACCCGGGTTCAAACCCCAGCACCACATACACAACTAAGTGTTGGAGCAATGAAGGCCATGTGAAAAACTAAATAAAGTTGTTTCTCTTCACTGTCTCTTTAAAAAAAAAAAAAATAAAGCAAGTACTCCTTAAGCGTCACTCCTTTTCAGGACAAATTACTGGACAATCCAGTTGTCACAGTGATGGGCAGTCAACCACCTGTAACTCTTCCTCCCCATTGGCCACTCTATTCATGTCCTGACCACCCCCACTGTGCAGGAAGAGGAAATAAGAATTCGCCAGTACTGGGTATACCAGTCCATCACTTCTGGCAGGGGTTCAGTTGGCTTCCTGAGAATTGGCAAGAGTAGGCAATGAGTAGGTACAGGGAAGCAAATGACAAAGTGAATAATGTTCTAACAAGATATGGGAGCCTCAGCTTGTTTGGCTGCTTCTTGCATATTGGCCTAAGACCAGAGAATGGGTGCATGAGCATTTTCTGCACCTGCTACACCAGGTATTTTTGCTTTTTTCTTTTTGTCAAAGCAAGAAATATGAGGAGAGGAAAAATACTCAGAACTTCATTTGTTCTCTATTATTGCAATGGTAATAAAATTGGGTAGATGAAGCATAAATCCAAGAGAATGAATTTTTTTGCCTTCACTTTTCCCCACTCCCTTTGCTGATTGGCTTACAAGTTAGGATTGAACGGTGTGGAGTGATTTTAGAGATTCATTTAAAAAAATAAATAGGGGCTGGAGCAGTGGCTTGGAGGTTACAGTGCTTGCCTTACATGTGTGAGTACATGAGTTCAAACCCCAGCACCCACATAAACAACAAAGTGTCAGAGGAATGAAAGCCACATGAAAAACTAAATAAAAATTGCTTCTCTCTTTTTCTCTCTCTCACTGTCCTTCTCTCTCTTTAAAAAAATAAACAAATAAAATAAAAAAATAACTAGATAGTATCTTCCTTTAAGGATGTTTCTGACTTCTCTTCTGTTAATGAATTTTGTGAACTCGAAGACCGGTTTGCCCAGTAGAATTTGTGGAAATTCTCTTCTCTAGATGCCAATCATAATTGCTTTCTACATTTGATTCTGGAAAAGGTCCTTTGCTCAAAAGGCAGTATCCACTATGGAAGGGTATAATTCCTCTCAAAGGACTGACTAGAATTCTTAATGGGAAATTCCTTGGATGGGGATAATTCTCCGAAGAAAACCGTAGGTACTAATACAACTGTCATTACTTGTTGTCACCAAAAATATTTACTGAGGGGGCTGGAGTAGTGGCTCAGCGGTTACAGTGCTTGCCTGGCATGCATAAGGACCTGAGTTTGAACCCCAGCACCACATACACATTGAAGTGTTGGAGCAATGAGAACCAGATGAAAAATTAAGTAAAATTAATTGTTTCTGTCACTGTCCCTCCTTAAAAAAATATCTACTGAGTCTCTATTCTGAGTTTTTCACCATGCTGTATGTTATTTTAAAAAGAGAATCACCTTTAACGATCAAGTGAAAGTCCAAGGTCTCTGTTTTCAGAGGTGAAGTTGCAGTACAGCTGTAGGTTCCATTGTCAGATTTCTTGACTTTGGCGATTGACAGCTGGAAAGACTCGCTTGTCTGTTGGATTTGGTGATGATTGTCCTCTAAAGTCAGTATGACGTTGTCTTTGTACCACATCATTTGAGCCTGGGGGTTGGATTTCACATTGCAAACCAAGTTCACACCACTGTTTTCCTCAACTGTTTGGAAGTCGTCTCCACTTAAGAGGGGAGGATCTGCAAGACTCAAGCATTTAAGTTTAATTAGAACATAAGGAGGAGTTGAACTCTGTTCAAGGTCTTCCTTCACCCTTTCTTATGTAGTCATTCACTGGTTTGCCAAAAATTTATTGTGTACCTCCTCTGTGCTCAGCATTGGGCTAGGAAATGAAGATATAGTGGAAAATAACATCCAGGTCTAAAGCTCATAGAACGTTCAGTGTGAAGAGGAACCATGAAAGAGTATGGGATTATAAACATAGTATATATGATAACGAATCTCTACCAACTAGACCATTTGCAACAACTCAAGAGTATGAGCCTTGGGTCTGTGCTCTCTGAGGGTTAATACAGTAAGCCAACCGTGCCAATGTTCGATAAAACACTGTAATGCTAAGAAAGCACGCATTGCTGTTATCCCTAATTCCATCTACACCACTTCCTCGTGACAGGGAGATGGTTATCCAGCTAATAAGGTCTCAGTTTCCTCTTCTAAAAACAGGTGGGGTAATAACACCTACCTTAAGAGTTACTGTGAAGATTAAATGAGATAATTCCCACCAAGAACTTACTATATAGTGCTAGCTACTATTATTTTTGTGGTGGTGGCAGTTTTGAAGGATATCTGCACTCTCTACTTTTGCATTTATCTAACTACATTTTCCGTGGCCACATATTTTCTATTGCATGTTTGCATTTCCTCAATGATCCTCGTGTAAAAATGTCCTCCCCCCAGAAGTTCTTCCAATCCTAGCAACTCTGGTATCAAGGGAAGGTTAGTGAGTCCCTCTCATCCCTCCATGTAGATAACTCCTTACTCCCTCCAGTTTGAACAGTCAAACACATCTATTGTATTTTTTTTTTAAGAGAGAAGGGCAGAGAAAGAGAGAGAGAGGAGAGAGAATCAATTTTTATTGAGTTTTTTCACATGACTTTCATTGTCCTGACGCTTAGTTGTGTATGTGGGTGCTGGGGTTTGGACCCGGGTACCTGCGCATGCTGGGCAAGCACGGTAACCACAGAGCCACTGCTCCAGCCCCCCATCTATTGTATCTTTACAACAATTCCAGTCCTCACCCTTCACCAGAACTTTCCAGCATCCCCTGGGGAGAAATGACTGAGCTGACTTTCCCCCTCTTTGCTACTTCCCTTGCATTTTCTGGCAAAGGTGAAGAATAATAAAATGGTTGAACAGTGAGCAGCATGAAAGAGGTAGATATGAAGGAGAAAAAAGGAGCTTGTATAATCCACACACTGAATAATTAGACCCTGAGTAGGCTGCACTATTAATAACTTTCTCAGAGGAATGACATTTCATTGCTCTTTGGAATGAGCTTGAATTCTGCATCCATATCCAACAAGGATGTTATATGGTATTCAGATATGCAGGAAGCTCCTGGAATAGTGAACATCACAAATAGAGCAGTTTCATTTTTGGACAAATCCCATTAGTTAATTCTCTGAACTTAGCTATTTAAAACTAAAGTTTAAGCATGTCAATTATACAGGAAGATTCCCTTTTAAAAAAATCAGTACACTTCAGATAAATTTAAGATCCTATTTGACTCTGGTCTGGTCACTTCCTTACTCCCCAGAGAAATCCACTGCTATGAATTTGGAATAAATCCTTTTGAATATTTTATTTATATTTATTTTTTCATCTGGTTTTTATTTTTTCTAACACTTATTTGTGTATGTGGTGCTGGTGATTGAACCTGGGTCCTCATGCGTGCCAGGCAAGTGCTCTACCTCTGAGCCACCAACTACTCTAGCCCCTCGGATCTTTTTTTTATAAAAATAGTTTTCTACATATATAGTGTACCCATAATAGGCAAAAATGTATTTTTAGGAGCTTGGAAAGCATTTACATAAAAGACTCAACTCTCTTATTAACTTGCATATTTTTGAGACATATCCACATTGAATCATCAAGATCTAACTCACTGCTGTAGTGTATGACTCTTTATTTTAGTTTGATAGGTATTAGACTGTTTTCACTTAAAAATAGTGAACAAAGGGCTGGAGTGGTGGTTCAGTGGTTATGGTACTTGCCCAGCAGGTGCAAGTACACGGGTTCAAATCCCACCATCCATATACACAACTAAGTGTCAGAGCACTGAAAGCCATGTGAAAAATTCAATAAAACTTGATTCTTTCTGTCTCTCTGTATCATGCACGCTCTCTCTCTCTCACACTGTCCTTCTCTCTAAAAAAGAATAAAAATAAAAAAATAAAAATAGTGAACAATACAATACATATATATTTTTTTTGTACCAGGGATTGAACCCAGTGTGCTTAACCACTGAGCAACATCCCCAATCCTTTTTATATTTTTTAATTTTGAGACAGGTTCTCACATATTTTCTCAGGGCCTCACTAAGTGGCTAAGGATGTTTATGAACTTGCAATCCTCCTGCCTCAGCCTCCCAAATTGTTGGTATTACAGGCATATGCCACTGCACCTGGCTACAATAAATATCTTTACACATGTCTTTGTGTACTCATATACATGGTTTTCTCCAAGGTTAAGATCTGAAAGGATTGCTGGATCACAGGGTAGGCATACTTTAAATTCTGATAGATATTGCATAAGAGGTAATCTCAATCTTCTTTGAGCAATACCAAATGAAAGAACCTGTTTTTCTAACCCTTCTACAAATAGTGCATAATCCAGATTCCATTCAATTACTTTTTATTCTTTGTTGCTGGAGCTTGAACCCAATATCTCACACATGCTAAACATTTGTTCTACCACTATGTTACACCCCAGCGCCTGGACCTAGTTCTTGATCTGTTATTTATAACATTAATATACTTCTTTTAGATAGTACCTAATATTCTTATCACATTTATGAAGTCCTTTTGGTTTATTGGATGATGTGTTTATGTCAGTTCTTATCACTATGAAGCACTGACCAATTGATTACCTATATAGGACATGTACACATCTAAGTGTAGAAGCAATGATATTTAGAAGGTTATTATAAATGATTTAAAAAGTGATCTGGAGGGGGCTGGAGAAGTGGTTTATTGGTTGTGGTGCTTGCCTGGCATGCATGAAGACACGGGTTCCAACCCCAGCACCATGTACATGACAGTGTCAGAGCAACGAAAGTCACATGAAAAACTAAATAAAAGTTGATTCGCTCTTTTAAAAATAAAATAAAATAAAAATTGATCTGAAATACTAAAAGCAATTATTTCATTAAGCCACCAAATCACGTTATTGGCATCATTCCCATGTCTCCCTTAAGAAGGTACCATGGGGAAAGCACTAAATTAGGAGCCTGGGGATTTGTATTCTGTTCTCAGTGACATCTACGATTTGGGCCCCCAATCTGGGCCTCAGCTTTCTCATCTGTCATTTTGAAAGGCTTAATTACAAAGCCAGCAAAGTCCTTTCATAGTCTTGGATTCTTTATCAAAGTAGCCAAGAGATAGCTTGCTAAAAATTACATTTTATTAGCATGAGTGAGGCCATGAATTTGATCCCTAGGACCAACAAAGGAAAAAAATGAAATCACAGCTTATCAATTCTTTGAAAATAAAAAAAAATAAAGTTCTTTTGCTTGGGATCCTGCGAAAGATTCACTCAGGAAACTCAAACCACAGGATGTCAGGATTTTCCAGACAAAATTACTCAGCATTTTTTCCACTTATGTATTTTGGAAGCAATGGCATCAAATTTTCACAGAAAAGTTGATTGAACTCATTACTACTAATTTGCAAATTGAGAGCTTTTTGTACCAAACCATATCACACCCCATACCATTGTCCTACCCTGCATAGTCCTTCACCACGCCAAGCACACCTCCCTCATGTAGAACCAGCTTTCTGCGGATACAACCCACACAATCACCTACATAGTATCAATTAATGGTCCCTTAAACTTTGCATATTGTTCCAGCAATGGGATATCTGAAACCCAACCACTGAAGAACTTTCCATTTTTTTATTTTGTTTTGCACATGCTAGGCAAACACTCTACCACTGAGCTGCGTCTGTAGCCCAGCACCTTTTGGGGTTTTAAGGTGATACTAAATGATCCCCAATGAAGGAATTCCTAAACTGAATACAAAAGCTAGATACCACCAAGGAAGGATTGTTAATTTTAAACATGTTTAAATGGTCAATATGGCAAAAAAATATTAAAATATATAGGAAGGCTAGAGAGGTGGCTCAGTAGTTATGTTGCTTGCCTTGCATGCACGAGTACGCTGGTTCGAACCCCAGCACCACGTACACAACAAAGTTTCAGAGCAACAACAGCCACATAAAAAACCTAAATAAATTGATTCTTTCTCTTTCTCTCACTTTAAAAAAAAATACATGTATGTATGTATGTGTGTGTGTGTGTGTGTGTGTGTATTAGGCACGCAGCACTTGCCTAAAATCCCAGTGACTTGAGAGGCTGAGATAGGAAAATCCCAAATTTGAGGCCAGCATTAGCAACTTAACAATTCCCTCAGGAACTTAGCAAGACCCTGTCTAAAACTAAAAAAAATAACAAAAGGATTGGGGATGTAGCTCAGCAGTACAGCACCCCTGGATTCAATCTCCAGCACCAAATAAATAGAAGCAATGCTTACCATGACAATTGGCAAAGGCCTATGTTCCTTAATTTATAAAGTCATTATAAAAATTAATGAGAAAGGGGGCTGGAGCAGTAGCTTGGCGGTTAAGGCACTTGCCTGGCATGTGCAAGGACACTGGTTTGAACCCCAGTACCATGTACACAATGAAGTGTTGGAGCAAAGAAAGCCACATGAAAAACTAAATAAAATTGATTTTCTCTCTCTCTCTCTCTTTAAAAAAAAATTAATGAGAAAATGTGCAAATATTTCAAAAGAAAAATGGGTAAAGGCAGTGAGCAGCCATTTCACAGAAAAGAAACACAAATAGCCAAAACATTTATGAAAAGGGGCTTATCTTCTTTCTTAATTTAAAAAGAAAAAGAAAATTTCAAATACAACTGGCAGTATGGGGAAGTAGGTACTCTTGTGCTTTGTTGTGGGGGAATAAGTTGGACATTTTTGCAAAATCAAGAGCTAGATTTTGACTACCATTTAATGTCGTGCAGACATTACTGACTGGCAGTTTCACTCACATGTAACGTTCAGCACCACTGAGACAGACACTGTCTGATCGCTCTGCAGCTTGCAGGTAAAGTTGACTCCGTGGTCGTCTTCACTGATGGAAGAGACACAGACGGAGCTGAAGTTGATTTTGTTTCCAGGTTGCAAGTCCACTTTCCCATCTTCTCGGTACCAGAGAAGTTCTTCATCTCTTGTGTGATTTTGAACAGCACATTCTAGGGATGCTTGGTTGCCAGGTTCAGTATCCAGGATGTAGTTCTCAGTTTTACCATTCACAGTTAAAACAGAACCATCTGGGAGTATAGAAAGAAACTTATGGAGATATGCAGAGTGGAAAATCTAGAATGTCCATCAATAGGGGATTGGTTAAAAAAATTGTTACATTAATGAAACAAAATGTATTCTTTTTTTTTTTTAAAGAGAGGACAGTAAGAGAGAGACAGAGAGAATCAATTTTCCTTGAGTTTTTTTTCACAAGGCTTTTGTTGCTCCAACACTTAGTTGTGTACGTGTGTGCTGGGGTTTGAACTTGTATAATGGCACATGTTGGGCAAGCACCGTAACTGCCAAGCCACCACTCCAGCGCCCACAAAATGTGTTCTTAACAATTAAAAATAGTCATACTGGAGCTGGAGAGGTGACTCAACGGTTGGAGCACTTAACTAGAGCCTGGATTCAATCCCCAGCACCACATGTACAACTAAGTGTCAGAAAAAACAAAAATCAGATGAAAAACAAATAAAATTGATTCTCTCCCTTTCTCTTTCTCTCTCTCTCTCCTCCTCTATCTTAAAAAAAATGATCATATTGATCTATGTGACTTTACAAAGAAATATATTCATAATGTATTGTTAGTTAAAGAAGGAAAATGATTTAAAAATGCTGATCACCAAATGGGCATGCTGGTGCATGCAAATTTGAGGCCAACAACTAAGCAAGGCTCTAAGCAACTTAGTGAGACCCTGTCTCTAAAAAATAAAAAGGTCTGTGTGTTCAGTGCCCCTGGGTTCAATCCCTGGTTAAAAAAAAAAAGTCACCAAATTTTGCAGTTTTTTTTTTTTTTTGGTGGTACTGGGGATTGAACTCAGATTAGCACCCTACCACTAAATTATATCCCCAGTCCTTTTAAATTTTTTTAAATTTTGAGATAGTTTTGCTAAGTTGCCCAAACTGCCCTTGAACTTGCAATCCTCCTGCCTCAGCCTCCAGAGTCACTGGGATTACAAGCATGTATCACCATGCATGGCTCACATGGAGATCTTTAATAAAGATCTGATGCCAGACTTTCATCACCTGAGAGCTGATTGATATTGATTGACACGAGTACAGGCTGGGCATTCAATTTTTTTTTCATGTCATTTTTTTTACTTTTCAAAATAATTATTTATTTTTCCAGATTTTTTAATTTGTGCATTATAATTATAATAGTGAGATTCATTGTTATGTATTTGTACAGGCATACAATAAAACAATATAATTTGGTCAATTTCCTCAACATTGGACTTTTTAAAAGTCACACCAGGTGATTCCAAAGTGTAGTAGTATTTGAGAACCACTGGGTTAGAAACCAGAATGTACAGAATAACTCCAGTATGAATACACACACACACACACACACACACACACACACACACAATGAATATATATATATATTCACACAGATACATATGCACACATATATACACATATATATTCATAGGGAAAAGTCTTGGGAAAAATCTTACATATACTGACTAGGATTGTTGCATGCAGAAAAAAATTGGAGAATTACTTTACTAGACTTAGTTCATTTAATTAGGTTAGAAGTAGGAAAGTAAGGGAGTGGAAATGGGAAAATAAAAAGGAAAAGGCACTACAGTAAAGTGGAAAACTATTTAAGGCATAACATTAGGTGAAAAGGCAGAATACGCATTACATCTCCAATAATTACCACAAGTATCAAAATTAAATATTCAGGGGCTGCAGCGGTGACTCAGTGGTTACGGTGCTTGCCCGGCAAGCGCAAGTGCATGGGCAGGTTCAAACCCCAGCACCACGCACACAACTAAGTGTCAGAGCAACAAAAGCCATGTGAACAACACAATAAAAAACTGATTCTCTCTCTCTCTCTCTCTCTCATTGTCCTCTCTTTGAAAAAAAAAACAGATGTGATAAGTGATGGAATAAATATCTGCTTATTTTAAAAAACTAAATATGCATAGGGGCAGAAAATGACTTGAAACTGCTTTTCCGATCAGATGATAGGATTATAGCAAATTCCGTCTTGTGTTTCTGATGTTTTCACACTGTTTTGGCAATGTAGTAAAATAAAAAGATGTTTAAATAGCAAAGATGTGTGGGGTAGACAAGTTTTTGTGGGATAGATGATCAGGATGTATAGCAGTTTTTTTTTTTTTTTATTCCAGCTCCAGTTCTTAGAAATCCTTCCAGCTCCAGTTCTTAGAAATCCCTTCCTTCAATATATAGTAATATATATGAATTTTTTTTTAAAGAGAGAAGGACAGCAAAAGAGAGAGACAGAGAGAATCAATTTTTATTGAGTTTTTCACATGGCTTTCATTACTCCAACACTTAGTTGCGTATGTGGGTGCTGGGGTTTGAACCCGTGTACTTGCACATGCGGGGCAAGTGCCATAAGCGCTGAGCCACTGATCCAGCCCCCTTTTATATTTATTTTGAATTGAACCCAGGGTTTCAAGTATGCAGGGCAAATATTCTACTACTGAGCTAAACCCCCACTCCAATCTGTCTTTTAAAAAGCACAAGCTAGGGGCTGGAGCAGTGATTCAGTGGGGGAGCACTTACCTAGCATGCACAAGGACCCAGGTTCAAACCCCAATACCATATACACAACTAAGTGTTGGAGAAACAAAGACCAGATGAAAAAAATAAATAAAATTAATTCTTTCAATAGCAGAAGCTATTGATTAAAATGTGATTGTTGCCTAGAATTTTCTAAATATTTGGAAGACTATACATCAAAATGTTGAGTGCTTACCTCTGGACAATGGGATTTGGGTGTTTATTTATTTAATTTTTTAATTTTTTGGTTTTTTTTTTTTTTGGTGTTTTTGGAAGTGCTGGGTATTGAAGTCAGTACCTTGGACCTGTTGGGAAAATGTTCTCTCAGAGCTACATTCAAAGCCTTTCTTTATTCTTTATTGCTTTTAAAATCCAGAGGTGGGAGCAGCCTCTTCCTATTAGGGGTGGGAGAAAATTACAGAAAAGACTTTCCTGTAAGTAGTATGATCAAATAAATAATCAGATTAGTTTGGATAATATTAATATTGAAATACATTAAAATGTAGGAACTGTTTGGCTGCAGCTCTGGAAAAAAAAAAAAAGCACTTTACTCTATCTTGTATTACCAAAACCATGAAAACAGTATTTTCCAGTTAATTTTTAATTATGTTATCTGATATTTTTACTGAGTCACACCAACTGTGTATATTCCAAATTGGAATTCAAGGATGTACTCAATCAATGCCCATTGATTATGTTTTTTTTTAAGAGAGAAGGATAATGAGAGTGAGAGAGAGAGAGAGTCAAATTTTATTGAGTTTTTCACATGGCCTTCTTTGCTCCAACACCTAGCTGCGTACGTGGGTGCTGGGGTTTGAACCCGTGCACTTGCCCATGCTGGGCAAGCGCCACAACTGCCGAGCTCCTGCTCGTGTTTTTAATCTGAAAATTTTCTATATCTAAAAAGAAGCCAAAGAGAATATTAACTTACTTGTCATCTCTCGAGGCAAAAATGCAATTATTGGGAGGAGAAATATGTATACTTGCATTAGACTGCTGCTTTTCCGTGCCATCCTTAATGAATTGAAGTTGGATCTGCTGTGAGAAAAGAATGCAGTTGATTCTGTACTTTGGTTTACAATGAGTTTATGAGCCTTCTTCCTGTCTGCTAGGTATTTAAAATAGAGTCCCAGATGAATCATCCCAGCTGTAACGGTACTGCTTCTAGTTTTTAATTAAACAACTCTGTTCTGATTAAGTTCAAAGTACTTTTAGGATTAAGAAATTCTATTTTCAGGAAACAAAAGGAAAGCCACAAAGAAATAGGCCATAAGATTTAGGGCAGCCCTGGGGGACGATAAAGCCAGTCTTCCCTGGAGAAATTGACAGAATGTCATTTTAACAGAAAGAGAAGAGAGAAATGAAATTTGCTTCATTCTCAGATGATCCTTAGTTAACAAAGTAACTTGTTTTGAAAGACTTTCTTGGGTCATCTTTGGTCATTTTTTTCTCAGGTGATAGACAGTTCTTGAGACCATTCCAAATCCTATGTATCCAAAAGTGCAACTCCCTTCTTAATACTTTCCCCGCTTGACCTGTATGAACTAAAAATAAGAAATAATCAAGGCCTCCTAATTTCCTTCTGTATTTTGCTCCTACATCCCTCTCCCTAAGATATTCCCTTCTTCATCTGGGAAAAAATGTTTATACATTAATTTAATAGTACTGCTGCACTAGGGATATAGCTCGGAGGTAAAACATTTACCTAGCATGTAAGAGGTCCTGGATTCAACCTTCAGCATTGGAGAAAGAAAAGAAAAGAAAGAAAGAAAAAGAAGGAAAGAAAGAAAGAGAGAGAGAGAGAGACTACGTGAGTATGGTAGAAATGGAAGACCGTCTATGCAATCACTGTGCTAAACACTTCACATACATTCCTTCAATCACAATTAAGTCCTAGAAACATCACCCTCTCGAGGTAGTTTCTAAAGGTTTAGAGAAATGATGCAATCAGCCCAAGATCCCCAAAATAATAAATGTCAGAGTCAAGATTCAAACCCAGGACTCGAAGACCATACTCTTAGTTACCATTGTGCCTAGGTTAATATTCTCTTCCTTTATTTATTGGTACTGGGAATTGAACCTAGAGGTGCTTAACCAATGAGCAACATTTCCAGCCCTTATTTATATTTTATTTTGAGACAGAGTCTTGCTAAGTTGCTTAGGGCCTTGCTAAGTTGATGAGGCTGGTCTCACACTTGAGATCATTGGGCCTCAGCCTCTAGAGCCGCTGGGATTACAGGCGTGTGCCACTGTGCCCAGCTAACATTCTTTTCCTTTAAAAGCTGCTGTTCGGGCTGGAGCAGTAGCTCGGTGGTTACGGTGCTTGCCCAGCATGTGCAAGTACATGGGTTCAAACCCCAGCACCACTTACACAACTGTCAGAGCAACAGAAGGCATGTGAAAAAAAATTAATAAAAATTGATTCTGTCTCTCTCTCTCTTACTGTCCTTCTCTCTTTAAAAAAGAAACAATAGAAGCTGCTGTTCATCACTTTCAATCCTTGACTTTTCCACTGACTTAAGCAATTTAAAATTTTATCCCCTTAACATGAATATTAGCGGGGTTAGGGATTTAGCTCGGTGGCCAAGCGCTTGACTAGCACGCACAAGGCCCCGAGTTCAGTCCTCAGCCCTGAAAAAAAAAACATGAATATTAGCTGTCAAAAACTGCAATATACCATGGCAACTTTGTGTATCATAAATCCTCCCCTGTCCCAGGCTGCTCCTGACAGGAGGAAGTTTTATTCCCTGCCAGTCTTACCCTTTCTGGCACGGCAGATAATCACATCACTACTATTGATTCTTTTTCACTTAAAAAATTTCCAAATATATTCTATCTATTACACTGTTACAACAGTTGTGATTTCAGAATTTGGTCATTAATAGAACTTTTTCAAACACTGTCTACTACAAATACACAATAAAACCTGGAAGTGTGGGTTTCTTGGCATACCTCCCCCTACCCTGTGAAAGGGGAGAATTGATATTTTCTTTTTCTTTTCACTCCACCAGGACACCAGTTTTTCAAAATGAATTTCCCTCACTTGACTATCTGCTATTTAAGACACTTACCTGCCGAGCAGTGAAAAGCTGACTTCCTTGCCTGACTGGTCCTCTGCCCTGGAACCCCGAATTCTTTCTCGGTTACTCTCCTTTATAATACTTGAATTTGAACATTTTATGACAGTAGGGTCAAATAAATTAGATAAATTGGGTTCAAAGTCTGTTTCTCTTTATGGATTCTTAGAGAAGACAGTAACTGGGAAAGACATCTTCTTAAGATCTAAGCTCTTCTGTGTACCTAGGTTTCTAGGTGGGGCTGGATATTGCTAACAGGGGTGTATTGTTCCAGGGAAGCCTGAACTTGTGCAAAAGTTTGTAGCACATCTTGCAGAACTCATACTCAGCCTGGGGACTGTGATGGGACAAGTCCAAGGAGAGGTTTGACTTTTGCAATAGTGGAAGCGCTGGAAGATTACACACAATGTAAATAATGCTAGAAAAGTATTACTTACCATTGGTAACCTGGGCTTAGTGTGCAAGCTGTGCCAAGCCAGGTGTGGCTGGGGATAATTTTAGTTTCTTGAGGCTCTCACCTAATTGGGGAATCCTTGCATTATATTTTTAAGAATTAGCAATTAGAGCTAACTTATTTTGCTGATAAAAATACATGTTTAGGGACTGGAGCAGTGGCTCAATGGTTACCGCACTTGACTGGCATGAACAAGTATGTGAGTTCAAACCCCAGCACCATGTACACAACGAAGTGCCAAGGAATTAAAGTCACATGAAAAACTAAGTAAAAATTACTTCTCTCTTTCTCTCTCTCTCTGTTACTGTTCTCTCTTTCTTTAAAAAATGTGTTTATGATATTATTACCAGTGCAAATATTATCTGCCAAGTACTATTATTCCCATGTATACAAAAGTAGAAGAATATGTATGTTTATTCACACATTTTAATACATTGGTTAAGCACACCAGGGATCTGGTTCTCATTAGCTGTGAGACTTGCAAAAGTTTTTTTAACTTCTCTATGAGCTTCAGCTTCGTCAATACAATGGGAATAATAATAGTCCCTCCCTACAGAGTCACTGTGAGGAGTACATGAAACGGAGCACGTAAAACTGCTACACAATAAGATCTTATTAAGCAGTAGCTATTTATGATGATGATGATAAGCTGAACACAGCTCACTGTAACATTGCTCAAGATAGGATCATCATTAAGAGCACCTCCTGTTGATCATGTTTTTTAGTAGTATTTTTATTTTTTTCCATCTGGTTTTTGTTTTTCCTCCACTTAGTTGTGTATGTGGTGCTAGGAATTGAACCCAGGACCTCATGCATGCCAGCCAAGCACTGTACTACTGAGCTCCAGCCCCTTACGCAGGTTTTGAATTTGCTTCTCTACAGATCCAAGAGCAGAGTGGTTTATTATTATCTTTAATTTGGCTACAAACAGATGCTTTGGTTCTCAGTTTCTCCAAAGCAGACCCTGAGAAAAATATCTAGGTACAAATAATTTATTTATTTATTTACATAATTAAAAAGAGAGAAGGACTGAGAGAGAGAGAGAAAGAATCAATTTTTATTTAGCATGTGGCCTTTGTTGCTCCGACACTTTATTGTGTACGTGATGCTGGGGTTGGAACCTGCTTCATTGCACATGCCAGGCAAGTGCTATAACTGCTGAGCTACCACTCCAGTCCTTCAATAGCAACTTCTACTACTGGATTTTAGATGATGTAATGGTTAAGTTCTCATAGGTGTGATAATGGTATTGAAGTTTTTAGGAGAATGAACTAATTCTCAGGAGTTGCCTACTGAAATATTTAGGGGTTAAGTGTCATGCTGAGTACAACTAACTTTCAAATGGTCTAGGAAAAATAGGAGTGGGACTCTAGCTCAGAGGTAGAGCATGTGCATGCACAAGGCCCTAGGTTCCAGTATAACACCAAATAAACAAATAAATAAATAATAAATACACACACACACAATAAATGCAGCAAATGTTAACTAACGTTTACTGAATCCAGATAGAGAGAGGTGTATAGATCTTCATTACACCTCTCTTTCAACTATTCCGAATGTTTGACATTTTTTATAATTAAAGTGATGGGAAGCCTGGCATGGTGGTGCACACCTGTAATCCTAGTGATTTGGAAGGCTGTGGCAAGAGGACTGTAAGTTTAAGGCCAGCTTCATTAATTTAGCGAGGCCCTCAGCAATTTAGTGAGACCCTTTCTGTAAATAAAAAATAAGGGCTGGAGTGGTGGCTCAGTGTTTGGAGCGCTTGCTTGGCAAGCACGAGGACCCAGGTCTGTTTTTTTGTGTTTATTTGCAGGGCTGAGGATCGAACTTGAGGACCTGGGTTTGAACCCCAGCACCACATACACAACTTAGTGTCAGAGAAACAAACGCCAGATGAAAAAATAAATAAAATTGATATTCTCTCTTTCTCTCTCTCTGTCTCTAAATGGGCTGGGGATGTGGCTCAGTGTTTAAACGCCCCTGGGTTCAATCAACAATACCAAAAAAAAAAAAAAAAAAAAAAGAGGAAATGTATTTAGCAGATATTTACTGAGAATCCATTATGTACCAAGTCTTCTAAGTATTGGGATCCCAGTCTCATTAAAACTGATATTGTAGATTTGTTTTGGATTAGGAAAATATGGTTTCTCATGTCACTCTACTGCCTTCTATGGAAAATTGCAATAACTCTCCAGAGCTATGATGAATGGTGCACCCCAGTCTCCACAGCATTAAATAATTACCCTGAGAAATACACAGATGGGGAAAACAAAGCTCCAGGACTTCAAGGGTCTTTCATTCTAGAGTGGAAATTTATCAAGATGGTTCTGGAGACCTGTAGTGTGCTCTCAGGTGCTGAGGAAGGATTTCCAATAAGAAAAGTGGCAGTATGATCCTGGTTTTGGAGAATCAAATAAATGATATGATTGTCCAAGGTCATACACATTCCTAGAACATTCCTCTTTCCTATAACTGACAAATGGGAGAAATGATTTTTCCATAATTAGGTAAGCTTAGTAGTTAACCATTAAGCCCAAGTAATTTATCTGGTTTGAATATTAATAAAGTTCAGGGCTGGCGGTACAATTCAGTGGCAGAGTGCTTTCCTAGCATGCACAAGGCCCTGGATTCAATCTTTAACACCACAAAGGCAAAACACAGCCAGGCTGGAGTCGTGGCTGAGTGGTTTTGGCACTTGCCTCGTATGTGCAGGGACATGGGTTTGTACCCCAGCACCACATCCACAATGAAGTGTTGGAGCAGCGAAAGCCAATTGGGGAAAAAAAAAAAAACTAAGGGGCTGGAGCTGGGGCTTGGTGGTTACGGTGCTTGCCTGGCATGTGCAAGTACGGGGGTTCGAACCCCAGCACCTACATATACAACCAAGTGTCAGAGCAATTGAGGCCACATGAAAAACTAAATAAAATTGATTCTCTCTTTCTCTCACTGTCCCTCTTTCTTTCAAAAAACAAAAAGCTAAAAAAAAAATTGATTCTCTCCCTCTCACTGTCCCTCTGTCTTTATTTTTATTTTTACTTTTTTAAAGAGAGAGGGACAATGAGAGAGACAGAGAAAGAGAGAAACAACTTTATTTAGTTTTTTTCACATGGCCTTAGTTGCTCTAACACTTAGTTGCGTACATGGTGCTGGGGTTTGAACCTGGGTCCTCGTGTTTGCCAGGCAAGCACTGAAACTGCTGAGTCACCGCTCCAGCCCCATCCCTCTGTCTTAAAAAAAAAAAAGGCAAAACAGATGCTTGGAGCAGTGGTTCAGTGGTTACAGCACTTGTCTGGCAAATGCGCTCAGACCTAGGTTTGAACTCCAGCACCACATACATAACCTATATGTTGGAGGAATGAAAAACCAAATAAAATTGATTCTTTCTTTATCTCTCACTGTCCTTCCTCTCTCTCTCTCTAAAAAAAAAAAAAAAAACCAAAACCCCCCCCCCAAAAAAAAACCAAAAAACAGAACAAAGTTCAATACTCCACAGCTTCCATGAGTAGTGTAGGCCAAGAGGACGGGAGAGGAAGGGCAGCATTGAATCTGAAAATTCCAGGAATAGAGACCCATCAACTGCATATAGCATAGGCCCAGGCACTTCTGGAAAGATAACAGAAAAAGGAGTCTAGGACCTGGCAGCCAAGATATTCTGATTAAGGTGAGTATAAGCATTATAGGAGGCTGGCAATACACCTCAGCACTAGAGTGTGCTTTTGGCATTTGCAAGGCCCTGGATTCAGACTCCAGCTTAAAAAAAAAAAAAAGAAAGAAAGAAAAGAAAAAAGAAAAAACAAAAACAATAACCTGGGGAGGTCTCTAGGCACCTTTCCTTCAGACATTTTGATGAGACTCTGGAATTTCACCTTTAACAAGCCTCCTGGGTAACTGTGAATCTCTCTTTGAGAATCATTGGCTGTGGGACTAGGCATTGACCAGGGCGGTGAAGGTGAAATTGCTTTGGCACAGTGCCAAACACATGGTAGGTACTCAAGAGGCATGTGTGAAGGATGGAGGAAGAAGTCAGGCAGGATGCCCACTCCGATAAAGCCGAGGTGCAAGCTGAATGTGCTTCCCCAGGAGTGAGGAGGCAGTGGGAGACAGGCTCCATGGGTACACACACCTCATAGGCTTTTCTACCATATTGACACTTTGTTGTGTACGTGGTGCTGGGGTTCGAACCTGCGTCTTTGTGCATGCCACGCAAGCACCATAACCACTGAGCCACCACTCTAGTCTTATCACCAAAAGTCTTAGATCTTAAATCAACAACTGAATTGCTGCTGGAGGTGTCACTCAGTGATAGTACGTGTTAGCATGTGCAAAGCCCTGGGTTCAATTTCCCACACACATACACACCCACACACCCACACACACACACACACAATACCTGAACTGCCACCTGTTAGGACACTCTGTTAACTAATAAATATTTTTTATAGCAAGTATATTCTGTGCAACTACTAATATGTTAGTTCATGACAAAGTCAATATTTGGCATACAGTTATATTTTTAAAATGATTGGTTCCCTGAAAC
>PVKS010017758.1:21497-41473 GCA_004027875.1 Aplodontia rufa
CTCACATCCACCTAGAAGGTGCCCATGATTATCACCACTTTCCAGGTGAAGACACCAAGGCTTAGCAGACCTTTAGACTAAAGATGATAAAACTAAGACAGGGGCTGGGGATGTAACTCAGTGATACAGCACTTGCCTATCATGTGCCAGGCCCTGGGTTCAATCCCCAGCAGCATGCACACGTGCGCACACACACACACAGCAACTCAAGTGTGAAACCTGTATCTTTTTCCTCAAAGCCCCTGCCTCCAGATTGCTAACAACCTGGAAACCTTGTTGGGTTCTCATTTCCCCAGCTTCCTCTACCTCTTGAAATTGCAGCCCAGAGTCCAAGGGACAGAACAGAGAATAGATAGAAGGTGGCAGTGATGTGACCTCTGTGACTGACCACTAGAGGTCCCTTTTTGTCCACAGAGCTCCTGGAGCTAGGGGTTAGAGAAGATAATTCTTGAAGCAGGTCTCTGTTATAGGCCCAACGGACCTCTTCTATACCAAGCAGTGAGGGAGGAGCCAGGATATAGTAGGAGCAGTGCAGAATGAAATAGCTTCCTCAGAAGAAGGTGGTGGTGTCCTCCTCCAGTGTCAATCTTGAAGGCAGAGTTTGCAAGTGGGAAGAGGATTCTCAAAGCTTCTTCTTCCTCTGAAAGGAATAAACACAGGATATTCCACCACCTACCCTCATTAGGGGAACCTTCAATTTCCTTCTGAGTGTAGTCTGGGCTTCAGTGAGTGTATTTACTGGAAGTTAATGAAATGTCAGGGAATCTCATTTGCATAGGCCCCTTCTAAAGACCCTGACCCTAGTCACTAAATGTTTGTTTTTGTATTTTGCCCCTTAAAGAACTTCCCACCCCAGCACCCCCCCCCCACGCACATGCACACACCCCGAGTATAGAAACATTAGGCCCTATAGGTCCTGTCTGGCTCTAGAATACAGGACTTCAGAGGAGAGGAAAGAGGGGATTTCAAAAGGAAGCCCCTTTGGAGACTAAGAAAAGGCTTCCTGTGAGATGAGGAAATTCGTACTCATGTGTAAGAACCTGGCACCCACTTAATTTCCAAAAAGCCAGATTTGTGGGGGCACCAGAAATGAGGGAGCTCCCTCCTCTTGCCTGACCAGAGTTTTAGGCGGCCAAGTTATTAAGGGCAAGGTGGTTTACCGACAGGTCTGTAGCATCCTGTTGGCAGCTTTCTGAGTAAACAAATGGTCTTGCCAACCATTGTGTAAGTTTTGAGGGAAAAGAAAATCACCAAAACTACAGTTCTAGAGTTTCTATGAGCTGTGATAAGCTATGACCTTTACAAAAGAATAAGTGATCAGGGTGGAATTGAAACTGAGGGAAAACCTGAATATCCTCCTGCTCATAGTTCCTGAATAACCTCCCTAGATCTAACCTGCTTTATCTACTCATAATTAACCTCCAATCACCTTTCCCATGCCTCAGCTCATAAATATCCGCAAATCAGGGAGGCAGATTTGAGATCTCTTCTCCTGTCTCTGCATGCTTAGCCTCCTCATGAATAAACTTTTTCTCTTTTGCAAAACTTTAACTTCAGAGATTGGCTTACTGCACCGCAGTGGGCAAAAGGGGGCTTGATTCCATAACAGAATGAACAACCTTGCTTGGGAGAGTTGGAGAGGGTTCCAGAATAAAAGCTAAAGCAATATCCATACCTTCAGAAGCAGTAACAGCTGGAAGGTTTCCCAGGTTTGAAAGAAAGTAATTCTGGAACTCTGTATACACAGTGGTGAGAACTAATTCTGTGTATCTCTCCCTATCTCTGCATTCAGTGACTTCTTTTGGTTGCTTGAAATTGGCCACAGTTGACAGTATTTGCATCATTGAAACTGGCAACACTAATAGCCAGGACTCTCCCCTTCAGAACTGTTTATTAGATATTTACCAACACATCATTGCTTGCACCACAACCCAAAACACACACACACACCCACCCACAGAACCAGTGAGCACCCCTCCTGCATAAACACACCAAGGAGAGTACGTGTACACTTTCCTTTTTATAGCTGGCTGGGATCTCCTCCTTGTTCCGATACATTGACATCTGTAGTGTTTGTCTACTAATTACATCCTGATCCCAGATTGTGAGTTCTCTTTCTTAAATTCACAATTGTTCTCACCCTTCCATCATGCCTCAAGGATTAAGCACCTGAATGTGAAACCTTCTGAAGCAAGAAGACAGTCAGCACAGCACATGACCCTAATTTTCCACAAGAGAAAAGTCAACATCAACAACTAAATGGTATTGTCCAAACGGAAACCATGTTAAGATCTGGCCAGTGGTTCGTTGGTTTATTTTCCTTGCGGTGCTAGGAATCGAGCCCAGAGCTTCTTGCGTGATAGGCAAGAAGCTCTGAGCTACACCCCCAGCCCTGGCCGGTGTTCTTTGAAGAAGCTCAAAGCCCTTCCTGAGTTCTTACCATTGTACATCCTGTTCCTCTAGTACACGGAGAAATTTGAGATGAGCATCTTTTTTTGTCAGAGGCAAAGTCATATGATATGCTCAGCCAGGCCCAACAATAGAGGTCACATTTCAGCATAAAGACCCTGAACTGTAAAATACCAAGTGAGCGATAAAAAGGAAGGGACTGACATTACCGTGCCTGCTTCATGCCAGGGTACTCCTATAACAAGTAGTCTTTGTGGAGACTTGGGGGTCAATGATAGGGTGCTTGCCTAGCATTTGATCATAGCAACACATACACATGCATGCATGCTCACACACACAAAATAAATAAGGTACCTCTGAGAGAAATTATTATCCCTGATTTCCAGCTTAAAGAACTGAGGTCCAGGAAATATAAGAACTCTATTTTAAGAACATATAGCAAGTAGAGTATTTTGTTAATTATTTAAATAAAAATTTAAGGTTGGGGATTTAGCTCAGTGGCAGAGCGCTTGCCCCGCACGGTAAGGCCCCTAGTTCGGTCCTCAGCCCTGAAAAAAAAAAAGGTGGATAAATAAAAATTTAAATCAAATAGTATAATAGAACTTCTCGGAAGAAACAATCCCTTATCGTTTCTCTCCATGCCTTCCTTCTCCTAAACCTGCTCCCCCTGGCAACACTTTTAAGACTTTTAAACTCTCCTAGTAGTTCACTTTGATGTCTCTATCTTTAACCAATAAGTTTTTTATGAGAATAACGAGTGCAGTAACTACCTTTGTTTATTTTGTGGCTCTATCCTCAATGCCTAGGACAGAGATTGGCACATGGTAAATAATTACTGGAAAAAAAGAAAAACCACCTTTTTCCCTCCCTGCTGGGGACTGAACTGAGGGTCTCTGAACTATACTCCCAACCCCTTTCATATCTTGATTTATTAATCAACCTGTTGGAAGATCTAGTACACTAAACACATTTCCTTTCTGTCTCCCCAGCTACTTTCCATTAAGGTATTGCCAATATTTTTATTTCCGCACCTGCCCTTTTGTAACTCACATTACAACTTTTTTTTCTTGTTCCACAACTTCTGGTAAACTTTGGACTCCAGTGTGAGAATCTTGGTTTTAGAGCAGATCTGCCTGACTCTGAGGGCCCATGACCTTCCACTACACGCTGAGCCTCCCACACTGACCACTTCTGGACTAGGGTCCCTTTACTTAATTTGAGGAAATATATCTAAGAATAATAGGCACTGGAAAATGGATTTTTGAATTAGGGACATTCTTGGGCCAGTGTGTACCAAGGAAGAACAGACTAAAGATGGGAATGAGCCCTAGCTAGTTTACTAAAATATTGGAGCTGGGAATGTGACTCGGTGGTAGAGTGTTTGCCTTAGCACGATTGAGTACCTAGGTTCAAGCCTCAGACCACATTGGGTGTAGGTCACAATCACTTGAAAAAATACCCATCGTCCACATATTTTTTTGACAATCTCCTGTCCCCTAAGGTTTATTCCTGCCCTCTCTGCAACTCTGGATTTGCATTCTGCAAAAGGAATACTTGAACCTAAGAAACTGGTAGGTAGCCTGGATTCTCCATTGCTGCTACTGACTCCAAAGACTCCCAAACACCCCCAAGGGTGCCCCGGAGCATATTATTTCTTTGGCACGCTGTGAAAAGGAAAGTGGTGGCAGCACAGCCCTGGCATAAGCCTGGGTATGGGTGACACTAAAGAAAGTCACTGACACCATGGATCAGAGGCCACAAAAGGAAAACAGGCAGACCCTTTGTTTTCCAAGAGCCTCCGGGTGGCATTACACATACAAAGCAAACACTGTCCACGTTGGTGCCTTATACAGATTTTGTTGTTTGTTGTTCTTGTCCTTTCTCTTCTAGAAGTAGACAAGCTTTGTTTGTCTTTTACCTGCACTTCCTCATGCCTGACCACTTCTACTTTTTTTTTTTTTTTTTAAAGAGAGGACAGTGAGAGAGAGAGAGAGAGAATCAATTTTTATTGAGTTCTTCACATGGCTTTTGTTGCTCTGACACTTAGCCGTGTACGTGTGGTGCTGGGGTTTGAACCCGTGTACCTGTGCATGCCAGGCAAGCACCGTAACCACCGAGCCACTGCTCCAGCCCCTCCTACTTTGTTCTTAAAGGTACCTGACAGCTCTCTGGATCTGACTTAGGCACTTGACCTAGAGGTCTTATACCTATCGGGCATTTGGACTTAGGCAGCACTCAGGGAGATGACAGGAGAACTTAGGTCAGGGCCCTACGGGTATTAATCCTGCCATGTGTTAAAACCCTAAGACTAGCTGCTGATGTGATGTAGCCTTTCCCCTATCCCTGTGGTTCAGTAGGGAATCCAGCTCCATATTCTGGACAAAGTCAGCCATGTGCACTTCCTGGGTCCTTCATTACCCATTCCCAGGGGGAACCTGGTAATGTTTGTTGTAACTCTTGTTCTATACTTAGAGTCAACACCTCCCACAATATAAACATTGCAGGAAGTCGTGGGGCTGCTCAGATCATGACACAGCTAGATTTGAATTGCATAAGTTTAGGATTTGAAGTTGAACTAAGAAAACCACGTCTTTAGTTCAGATTTGACTGTTAGGAGAAACATAAAACCTAGAAATGGCTTTTAAAATGCAAATTCACTTTCTGTCTCATGAAGTCCAGAGATAGCCTAGAGCCTGTGAGAGGGAAGAACATCAAGCTTAGACCTGTTCCACCAAAAGCACCATAGCAGCTGAAGGAGGCAGAGGGAAACCCACCAGCTGTGTACCTGAGGACACCACACTTTCCGGTCAGGATCCAGCTTTTTAGACCTTGCACAGTCTCCAAACCTAACATGGTCTGTCAAGTTCTGTCTACTATTTTTTTTGTCTTGTTTTGCTTTGTTTTGTTTTGCAGGGGAGGGGGATACAGGGAAGGAGAGATGATGGAGATTGAACCCAGGGCCTCACGTGTGTTAACCAAGTGTTCCACCACTGAGCTACACTCCCAGCCAGATTTTGCCTGCTTGGATCACAGAACACTGAGAAGGCAGACTTTGTCAGATGGAGAACCACACTGATCAAGGCCTGGTGAATTGTAAGGCATCCTACTCCAGGCAAAGTCGCACACAGGCAAGTATGTGGAATCTGTGGCAGGTAGCCTCTGAAATAGGCCCAGTGATGCCCTCTTCCTGGTATTCATGCTGTAGGGAAGTTTTAAATTTATTGGTAATTATAATCTGTCAAATAAACTGACAATAGACAACAAGACAAAGAACAAACTTTACTATGTGCCTAAGCACAGGAGACACGGGTAGTGTATGAGACTCAAAGAGGAGCAAGATAGCTGAACTTTATGCAGAGCTTAATGAAGATATAGGGTCTTGGGCTTCTGGGGAAAGAGGGCTGGTGGCTGGTGGGATAATGTGCATGGTCACCAAGGGCTGTCTTGTGATGCAGATGAAGTCTCCCAGGTAACAGTTACTGTGATCATCTCTGTCTGGGCCAGGTGCCAGACCCCAATCTCTCCTTCCTATGAAAATACCTTTCCTCTGCAGAAGAAGGGAGTATCAAATAGAAAAACCTTTGCTTCCATTTGCTGTGTATTTATGTAAATGGTTATAAATTTCTTTTTTACAAAAAGATAGTTTCAGAGATACTCCAGAGCAAGGAATTTCTCTGAATAACAAATTAGAAATATGCCCAAGAAATCTATTCGGGCTGGAATATTTTCCTCTCCCATAATGCCCTTGTGTAATCTCCTCCCCTTGTGTGTGGGCTGGACCTCATGACTCATTTCTTTTTTTTTTTTATTCAGAAATTTATTTGTTGAACAATTAAACATGCTTCTAACGAAATAATATAATATATATAAATTCTGAAAATTAGATTTACCCCCACGAGTCCCCCCCCAATTATCCACCCTTATCCCTCCCTCTCGCTCATGACTCATTTCTAACAAACAGGATAGGGCAAAGGTGATGGGAAGTCACTTCTGAGATATGATTACAAAAAGACTGTGACTTGTTTTACTTGCTCACCTCACTTGCTGACACTTGGTCTGGGGGAAACCAGCTGCTGTGTTTCATGATGCCTGCTCACATGGCAGGGAACTCACTTCTCCAATCAACGGCCAAGGATGACTAGGCCTCCTGACAGCCTCGTGGGTGAGGTAGGAAACCAATCCATCTCCCATCAAGCCCTGAGATGAATGAATGCAGCCCTAGCTGATGGGATGACCAGAGCTACCCAGCTAACCTGCACCCACATTCCTGCCCCACAGAAACGTGAAATAATAAATATGTGTTGTTTTAAGCCAATAATTTTTTTCATAATCTATTATACAGCAATAAATAACTAATACAGAAATGCCATAAGTTTATTCTCATTTCCAATTTACAGAATCGTTACGCCATCAGTCCTGAAGTTTGGACCATACCGGAATATGAGCACAGAACTGAGATAATCCACTTGAGAGCAGAGAAATATCCCTATTGGCATTAAGAGGGCGAATGAAGAAACAGTATAAATCACTTCTTATATTTAAAAAAATTATGGGAGTGGGTTGGGGGAGTGGCTCAACAGTGCCTGGAATGACCCGGTTTCAAACCCCAGTACCACATATACAACTAAGTCTCAGAAAAACAAGACCCAGATGAAAAAATAAAGTTGATTCTCTGTTTCTCTCTCCTTCTATCCCTCTTTAAAAAAAAAAAATTGCGGGCGTATCCTAATAAAAAACAGGCCTCCCTGTAAAAAGCAACCTTGCTCTCATTGCCTGTTCCTTCTCACAGCAAGCTGAAAGACAGTCAGTGGTTGTACCCAGATCATATTTGCAACACTTCCCCCTGATTCAAGGTCAGGGCACATGCTGTCTGCTAATTGCTTTCTGTAAATGAAGCAGTGTGTGGATTGATATTCAGGTGCAAACTTTTAGCCTTGGGGCAACCCTTTATTTGCTAAACTACGACCCAGGCTGGTGGTGTAGCTCAATGTAGGGCGCTTGCTTAGTGCATGCTGTTTCTGGCTGGATGGCTTCTTGTGCTCTCCATTGCAAGAATTAGATAAAGGCACAGCTGTAATAGGAAGAGATTCTTTACTGGGACCTCTTGCTTGAGCCGAAGGTATACATAGCATTTACTGAGAGTGTCAAACTGGCTCCTTGAATAAAGGAGTGAGCTGGTGTTTATTCTGGGGTAAGGATTGCAGGGGTGGGCAGGGAACTGGGAATTTTAATTGGCTGTGGCACATTTCCTAAGGTGTTGTTTTTGTGGATCCTGTGCAAGCACCTCAACCTTGAGGGAAGGGTGGTCAGTCTGGAGCCAAACGTCACATCTTTCCCTGTGTAATCATCTTTGCCTCGGATACAGATGAGTCGATGCAGCTAGTAAGAGAATACATAGGTGGGGAGTGGAAGAAAACCCAAATCATGTGAGTGACAGGGGAAGGGTGTGAGGAATTTGCTCTTTCGGTAATTCCTCAACATTTTAATCCTTTATGTTGTTTGTCCTTGGAGAGTCAAGGTGATGCACCTGGCTTCTGAGACTGATAGGACAATTTGAGAGTGAGTGAGTGAGAAATTTGGGAAAGGCACATACCATGCTCTTTTTGAATTTTAAGAGTGAGAGAGAAAGAAAGAGTTAATTTTATTTTTTTAACCTGGTTTTTGTTTTTCCTCCACTTAGTTGTGTATGTGGTGCTGGGGATTGAATCTGGATCGGTGCCCATGTCAGGCAAGTGCCCTACTGTTGAGCCACCTCTCCAGCCCGCATACCAAGCTCCTAATAGCTAACAAGCTACGAGTTAAGGTCCCTGATTGTCATTCTCCCCTCAGCGTTTTTACTCTTTTAATTTTGTGGTGTGTTGCTTTTCATGGGGGTTCCAGTCTCAGTGCTAAGACCCTGGGTTCAACCTCCAGCATCACAATGAACAAAAAAACAGCCACAATTCCATCAGTAGTACCTCTAACATGCATTCTTCTCACAAAATAATTGTTATTAGATGAAAAAATCTCTTCTCCCATAGCACAAGTCTGCAAAGATGAACAGAATAAAATGCTACTGCATCCTTTTCTCTCCTATATGTGGTACACACATGCCAAAGGTAGATTTATGCTCCGCACACCAGCCATTTCCTTCCTATGTGGTCTTCCTGTTTCCTGGCACACAACTCCTAAAATCCTTGGAATCTTCAAAGCAATAAGTGTCTTTTGTATGCTAATTAGAGGATTAGTGGCTGGCAGCCTTCAAGAACTTGAGGATAAGGGTACTGAAAGGACCAAGGCAGAATTAGAGAGCAGAGGGAATTTTCAGTCCTAGTCCCCAAACTCCGGACAGGGGTGACAGGAGAAGGACTGAAGGTTAAACTGACCATCAGTGGCCAAGGATGTAATCAATCATGTGTTTGTAAAGAATCCTCTATAAACCAGGCATAGTCACTCACGTCTATAATTCCAGATACTTGAGAGGCTGAGGCAGGAGCACCACAGTTCAAGGCCTGCCTAGGTAATTTAGAGACACCTTGCCTCAAAATGAAAAATAAAAAAGACTGGTGATGTAGCTCAGTAGTAAAGGGTCTCTGGGACCAGTACCAGGAAAAAAAAAAAAGATGAAGATGCCTTTATAAAAAAACCTAAAAGAACCAGGGTTTGGAGAGCTCCCAGGTGGCAGAACACATGGAAATTCTTGGAGGGTGGTGTACCTGGAGAGAGGATGGCAGCTCTTCATCCCTTCCCGGTACCTTGCCCTATTCATATCTTAATCGGATGCTCACCAAGTTTTGTTTATTTTGATTTTTTCGGTGCTGGGGATAAAACCCAGAGCCTTGGGCATACTAGGCAAGTGCTGTACCTCTGACCCACACGCCCCCAGCACCATTTGTATCCTTTCTAAAATCCTTTACATGAAACCAGTAAATCTAAGCGTTTCCAAGTTCTGTGAACCACTCTAACTAATCAAGCTTAGGGAGAGGATTGTGAGAATACTGATTCATAGTCTCTAGGTCAGAAGTGCAGGTAAAACAACCCAGGGCTTGTGATTGGCATCTACAGTCAGGGAGGGGTGGCAGTCTGGGGACTGAGCCCTCAATCTGTGAGCTCTGACCTATCTCCAGGTAGACAGTGTCAGAATGGAATTGAATTAGAGGACACCGAGCTGGTGTATGCTACAAAATTGATTTCTTACTTGGTGTGTAGGGGGAAAACCCTATACATTTGGTCACAGAACTCTTCTGGGTGATTCTTAAGAGTACAGGAGAAGCTATTTTTTTTTCATCTATATATTCTCAGGCTTTTTACATTGATTGCATGGCACTGAATTTTTGCAACAGCCTGCACTGTCATTAGGTAAAGATCTTTTGTTTGCTTTCTCTTCAAGCATAAATTGTGTCAGTTTGCCAAATGGATTTATACCTTTTTAGCAATAGAGTGATTTATAGCCTTGTTTTGCTAAAAAAAAACTAGAGATATCAATGATGTTGCTATGGTTTTGGTATTTCCCCCACTGTTAGAAACAAAATTCATCAGTTTGAAAAGTATGATTTTATTCTTCCTCTAGAGAAAAAAAAATTTCTATACTAGATAGGTCCCTAGGTTTTGTTTGAAAATAATTCTGTAAAATCTTGGGTAACTTTATGTTAACATATGAACAACATATGCAATGAATAATATACTTAGGAATAGGGATGAATAAATTCCTAGTCCAGTAAATCAGTTGGGGTTCTCCAGAGAAACAGAACCAACAGGATCTATCTATCTAGCCACCTGTCTTTCTGCCTATTGACTTAGTAAAGGTACTGATTTGTGATTATGGAGACTGAGAAGTGCCATCACCTGCTATTTGCAAGCTGGAGACTAGGGGAAACTGGTGGAACAATTGAGTCCCTCTTCACTCAGTCTACTGATTCAAGCGCCAATGTCTTCCAGATGCACCTCACAAGCATACTTTCAAATGTTTTACCAGATATCTGGGCATCTGTTAGCTCAGTCAAGTTGACACACTCAGTAAGATCCAATTGTTGCACACTCATTGTTCCTTTTACTCTTTGTGCTGTTACTTTTTGGGTGCTTTTGCTAAATAGTCATATTTTCATATGCTTATCCTATAAACAGTCATACTCTGACTCAAGATACAAAATTTTTAAAAAACCGGGAATGTAGCTCAATGATAAAACACCCCTGGTTCAATCCTCAGTATAGTAAATAATAAATAAATAAATAAATGCAAGTCCCTTATCAAGCATATTATTTGCAAATATTTTTTCTCATCTTGTTGGTTGTCTTTTCACTTTCCTGATAGTGTCCTTTGTAGCACAAAAGTATTTTTTGTTTGTTTGTAGCACAGAGTTTTTAATTTTAAAACATCTATTTAGGGGCTGGAGAAGTGAATCAGCAGTTATGGTGCTTGCCTGGCAAGCGCAACGATGCAAGTTCAAATCCCTGCACCACATACATAAGTGTCAAAGTGTCAGAACAACAAAAGTCATATAAAAAACTAAATAAAATTGATTCTCTCTCTCTCTCTCTCTCACTGTCACTCTCTCTTTTAAAAAAAAAGTCTATTAAGTCCATTTGATTTATGGATTTGTTTATACTGGAGATCTCCTTATTATTTTTTTTGCTTTGATGATCTATCTGTCTATTGGTGATAGAAGAATATTAAAGTCTCCCAGTATTATCATGTTGGGGTCCATAAGTGGGTTTATGTCCTGGAGTATTTTTTCCACATACTTGGTGTTTGGGGTGTAGATATTTACTATGGTTATATCTTCCTGATATATTGTTCCCTTTACTATGATGTAGTGGCCTTCTTTATCTCTTCTGATTAAATTTTGGTTGAAATCTACTTTTTCACATGTAAGTATTGCAACTCCAGCTTTCTTACTTGGCCCATATGTATGGTAGATTTTTTTATACATCCTTTCACCCTCAATCTGTTGATGTCTTTGGCTGTAAGATGGGTCTCCTGTAAGCAGCATATTGTTGGGCTTTGAGTTTTTATCCAATCTGCTAATCTGTGTCTTTTGATTGGTGAGTTGAGACCATTCACATTCAGTGTTAGGATAGTTGTGTGGTTGTGGTTCATAGTCATTGTGTTTTATTAGTGAGTTTTGTGCTGTCTTGGTTGTCTCTTGATAGCATGTACATTTTTTATTGAAATTTATCTGTGGATTTTGAAGATTGTTTGCTTGTTCTTCTATCTGGAGTTTATGTTTGAGAATTCTTTGTAATGCTGATTTTCTGTTCATGAATGTTGCAAATTTGATTTCATCATGAAATGTTCTTGTTTCCCCTTCAAAGTTGAAGTTGAGTGTTGCTGGGTATAGTATTCTTGTCTGAAGGTTGTGGTCATTCAGAAATTGAAATATCTCCTTCCATGATCTTGTTGCTTCTAGGGTCTGAGCTGAAAAGTCAGACGTGATCTGTATTGGTTTACCTCTGAATGTGATTTGGCATTTCTTTCTTACAGCTTTTAATATTCTTTCCTTGATTTCCCTGTTATACATGTTGAATATGATGTGTCTCAGTGAGCTTCTCATTTGACTAGCCCTATTGGGTGTCCTATATGTTTCCTGGATGACCATTTCTGATTCTATTCTAATATAGGAAATTTTTTCTTTAACTTTTATTGAGAATGTTCTATATGCCATTCATTTGTGTTTTGATTTCTTCTTGTAGTCCAATTATGCTTAGATTGTTTCTTCTGATTTCATCCCAGAAATTTTGAAAATACTCATGCTTTATGGGTTTTTTTCTTTGTCATCTGTGGGTTCAAGCTTACTCAGCTTATCCTGCTTCAAAAGCTGTGGTTCAGTTTTCTTTAGAAGTTAGTCTACTATTAAATTCTTCCATTGTTCCTCTGATGTGATTGACTGGAGATTTTAGTGCCATTACTTCCTTTTTCATTATGTTATTTATTTGATAATACAGTTTTTCATCTCTTGAGCTTTCTCACTTAGTCCCTTCATTAAATCTTCTTTTAGTTCATTGTTCCGTTTGGTAATCAGATCGCTGAAATTTTTTTCTAGGTTTTTATACTGCTCCCTGTCCATGGGCTCCTTCGTAAGGGAGTTGTGGGTTTGAGGTGAACCTTTTCTAGTTTGATTCCTCATATTTGAAAAGCTTCATCTGGATCTTTGAATTGAGGTTCCCTGTGTGAAAGCAAGGCAGCCTCTGGGTGCTTCTTCTTTGCAGGTCAAAGGGTTGGGTCAGATGCTGCCTCTCTGATGACCAACATCGCTTAATGGACATCTATAAAATATTCCACTGCCAAATTGGCTGAGTTTACCTTCCCTTCAGGAACACATGAATCCTTCTCCAAAATAGGTCATATTCTAGTTCACAAAGGAAATCTCACCAACAATAAAAAAGTAGATATTATCCCATATGTTCAATCAGATCATGATGCCATGATCCTAGCAATTAACAGCAAAAATTATAACAGAATATACATATGTACATAGAGATTGAGTAATACCCTATTAAATGAAGAATGGATCTAAGATGACATGAAAGCAGAAATCAAGATATTCTTGGAGGTGAATGAGAATGAGGACACAATAATCAAAACCTCTGGGACAGCATGAAAGCATTTTTTTTTTAAAGAGAAGGACAGTGAGAGAGAGACAGAAAGAATCAATTTTTATTGAGTTTTTCACATGGCCTTCGTTGCTCTGACACTTAGTTGTGTACGTGGGTGCTGGGGTTTGAATCCATGTACTTGCGCATGTCAGGTGAGTGCCGTAACCACCAAGCCACTGCTCCAGCCCACGAAAGCATTCTTAAGGGGAAAATTTATAGTACTAAGTGCCTACGTTAAAAATTAGAAGATATCCCAAATATATAAGTTTATGCTCCACCTCAAATCCCAACAAAAGGATGAAGAATCTAATCCCAAAACCAGCAGAAGGCAGGAAATAATAAAGATTAGAGCAAAAATCAGTGAAATCGAGAATAATAACAGCAACAAAATAAAAAGAACTAATGAAACAAAGAGCTGTTCTTCAAAAAACTAAATAAAATTGACTGACCCCTAGCCAATCTCATTAAAAGAAGGAAAGGGGCTGGAGCAGTGGCTCAGTGGTTATGGTGCTTGCTTGGCATGTGTGAGGATGTGGGTTTGAACCCCAGCACCATGTAAACAACAAAGTGCTGGAGCAACAAGAGTCACATGAAAAACTAAATAAAATTGATTCTCATTAATTCTCTCTCTATATATCACTGTCCCTCTGTCTAAAATAAAATAAGGAAAGAAATGAAGCAAATCAACAAAATCACCAACGAAAAGGGTATGATCACCACTGATCCCACAGAAACCCAATGGATTATCAGAACCTATTTTGAAAAACTATACTCCTTCAAATTATATAATCTGTAAGACATGGACAAACATACGACATCCCCAGATTGATGCAGGATGATATTGAAAGCCTAAACAGCCCAATAACAGGCACCGAAATCAACATGGCAATTAATAGCCTCCAAAGAAGAAAAGCCCAGGACCTCATGGATTCCCTGCTGAATTTTACCACACCTGCAAGAAGAAGTTAACACCTCTCCTTATTAAGCTATTCCAAGAAACTGAAAAACAGGGAACTCTTCCAAACACTTTTTAAGAGGCAACCATAACCCTAATACCAAAACCCAACAAAGTCACATCCAAAAAAAAAAGAAAGAAAAAGAAGAAAACTACAGACTAATATCCCTGATGAATATAGATGCAGAAATCCTCAATAAAGTTATAGCAAACAACATTAAAAAACACGTCAAGAAGATAATTCATCACAACCAAGTGGGCTTCATTCCCAGGATGCAAAGTTATTTCAACATATGGATATCGATAAAGATGATTCATCATTTAAACAGAATTAATGACAAAAATGATATGATCATATTAATTGATGCAGAAAAGAACTTTGACAAAATTCAACACCCATTTATGCTTAAAACTCTGGAGAAGATAAGGATCAAAGGAATGTATTTTAACTATGTAAAGGCATATATAACAAGCCCATAGCTAGTATAATACTAAACAGAGAAAAACTGAAAGCATTTCCACTAAACTTGGGGAAAAGACAAGGCTGCCTACTCTCACCACTTTTATTTAATGTAGTCCTCAAGACCCTAGCTGGAGCAATTAGGCAAGAGAAGGAAATCAAAGGGATAAAAATAGGAAATGAGGAAGTCAAACTATCCCTCTTCGCTGATGACATGATCCTATATTTGGAAGACCCAAAAAACTCCACCAGAAAACTGCTTGAGCTTATAAACAGATTTTGCAAAGTGGCAGGCTGCAAAATCAACACCCATAAATCAATAGCTTACATATATGCTATGTAATATATGATAACAATAATAAAGCAGAAGAAGAAATCAGGAAATTGATCCCATTCACAATATCCTCAAAAACAATAAAATGTTTGGGAATTAATCTAACAAGGGAAGTAAAAGACTTCTACAATGAAAATATAGAACACTGAAGAAAGAAATTGAGGAAGACCTGAGAAGATGGAAAGGCATTCCATTTTCTTTTTTAGGCAGAATCAATGTAATTAAAAAGGCCCATTCTGCTGAAAGTGCTCTACAGAGTCAACACAATCCCCATCAAGATACCAATATCATTTTTCACAAATATAGAAAAAGCAATTCTCAAGTTCATTTGGAATAACAAGAAACCCAGAATAGCCAAAACATTACTAAGCAAGAAAAATGAAATAGGAGGTTTCACAATACCAGATCTAAAATTATACTACACAGCTGTAGTAATAAAAACAGTATGGTATTGGTGTCAAAACAGGCATGAAGACCAAAGGACTGGAATAGAAGACTCTGAGACAAACTCACAAATCTTCAAACATCTGATATTCAACAAACGAGATCAAATTATAACATGGAGGAATGACAGCCTACAAATGATGCTGGACAAACTGGACAGCCATGTGCAGAAAGTTGAAATTAGATCCTTAGCTCTCAGCTTGCACAAGAATCAAATCAAAATGAATCAAGGTACTAGGAATTAAACAAGCTACCATGCAACTGCTAGAAGATAACTCAGGAGCAACACTCCAGCATATGGGAGTAGGCAATGACTTTCTCAATAAAACTCCCAAACCAAAAGAATTAAAGTCAAGAATCAATGACTAGGGGGTTGCAGCAGTGACTCAGCAGTTACGGTGCCTGCCTGGTATGCACGAGGACACACAGGTTTAAACTCCAGCACCACATATACAACCAAGTGTCGGAGCAATGAAAGCCACATGAAAAACTAAATAAATTTGATTCTCTTTCTCTCTCTCTTTCTCTCTCTCTCTCTCACTGTTCCTCCTTCTCTTTAAAAAAAAAAAAGAGTGAATAGGATGCCATTAAACTAAAAAGCTTTTGTTCAGCCAAGGAATTGGTCAAAATTGTGAAGAGAGAACCTACAGAGTGGGAGATGAAATAATCATGGTCTGTGATTCCTCCAACAGGGGACTAATATCCAATATTTACAAAGAACTCAAAAAACTTAATATCAAAACCACAAATAATCCTATCAATAAATGGACCATAGAGCTAAATGGAAACTTCTCAACAGAGGAAATTGATCAAGCCAATGAATACATGAGAAAGTATCTAAATCACCAGTATTCAGAGAAATGCAAGTCAAAACTACATTGAGATTTCACCTCACTCCAGTCAGATTGGCAAAGATCAAGAATAAAAACAATAATAGATGCTGGAGGGGCTGTGGAGAGATAGGTACACTAACACACTGTTGGTGGAGCTGCAGACTGATACAGCAGCTCTGGAAAACAGTGTGGAGCCTCCTCAAAAAATTAGGGATGGATCCATACCATGTGATCCAGCTATCCCTCTTCTGGGTATTTTCCCAGAGGATTTAGAATCAGCACATTACAGCGACACAGCAAAATCTATGTTCATAGCAGCTCATTTTACAATAGCTAAATTATGGAATCAACCCAGATGCCCTTCACTGGATGAATGGATCCAAAAGCTGTGGTATATATGTACCAGCAATTAGAAACATCAATATTACCACCTTTGAAGATAAATGGATGGGAGTGGAAGAAATTATGCAGAGCGAAATTAGCCAGACTCAAAGACTCAAGGGACAAATGTTTTCCCTCATTTGTGGAGGCTAGAGCAAAACCAAGGCTTGGGTGAAAGGTAGTCAAGCATATGTAACTAGACTCATGAAAATTGAAGAAACACATAATCTGGGGGAACCATAGATATGCAGGGGGAGAGAAAAAGAGGGGAGAGGGAGGAAGGCAAGGGAAGGATCTAGGGGAGGAACTCAACAATGTAGATTACTCTTTATTCAACTGAGAAGCCACATACTTGTGCAATCATTTAATTATGAATAAAATAAATAAATTTTTAAAAATGATTTTAGAAAACCCCCACAATCAAATGGACTTTCCAGTACTGAAATTGCACAATCTCTGAAATTAGAAGTAAATTGGATGGGTTTAGCAGTGGACTAGACACAGATTATAAAATCATTAGAAAACATCCAAACAGACAATAAAGAGAATAAAGAACAAGTGAGGAAAAAAAAGTCTAAGCCGGGTGTGATGGTGCATGCCTGTAGTCCCAGCTACATGGGAGGCTTAGGCAAGAGATTTGCTTGAGCCCAGGAGTTTAAGGCCAACTTTGGCAACATAATGAGACCCTGTCTCACAATAAATAAACAAATAAATAAATAAATATAAAAGCATGTATTTTTTCTTTTGTCACTTTTGTGTCTGGTGTCATATGGAAGACACCATTGTCTAATCCAATATCACAAGGATTTATTCATAAGAGCTTTATGATTTAACTCTTACATTTAGAACCATAATCATTTTTATTCCCCCCACCCCCAAGACTAGGGGTTGAACCCAGGGCCTTGCACATGCTAGACAAGAGCTCTTCCACTGAGCTATATCTCCAGCCCTGTCGCCCCATTGTTTAAAAAATATTTGAGACAGGATCTCATTAAATTGACCAGATTGGCCTTGAACTTGTGATCCTCCTTCTTCAGGCTTCTGAAGAGCTGGAACTACAGACCTGAGCCATTGCACCTGCCAGGATCATAATCCATTTTTTTTTAAAAGAGAGGACAGTGAGAGAGAGAGAGAGAGAGAGAGAGAGAATCAGTTTTTATTGAGTTTTTCACATGGCTTTCGTTGCTCTGACCCTTAGTTGTGTATATGCGTGCTGGGGTTTGAACCCATATACTTGCACATGCCAGGTAAGCGCCGTAACCACGGAGCCACCGCTCCAGCCCCGATCATAATCCATTTTGATGAATACATTATGAGACAGAAGTGCAAATTCATTCTTTTGTACCATTTGTTGAAAAGATTCTTCTTTCCCCAACTGAAGACCTTGGCACCCTTACTAAAAATCAATTGACTAAAAGTGGGAGTGACATTTCTATTCTACTGATCTATACATCTATCTTTACACTATTACCACATTCTGTTGATGACTGTACTTTTCACTGGATTTTGAAATCAGGAAATCCTTCAACGTTGTTCATCTTTTTCAAGATTGTTCTCTGGCATTTCCATATACATGCTAGGAGCATCTTGTCAATTTCTGCAAAACAGATACTGGCATTTTGATAGTAATTGCATGGGATTTATACATCAATTTGGAGTATTGCCATTATTTTTTTTGTGATCAAATAAATTTTTATGAAGAATTTGGGTTTTGTTACTGACATCTCAAATTTTATTTTTCTGACTTCTTAGTAGATATTCATAATTCCCAGGATAATTTCTTTTTTCCTTATTTTTTATTGATACATTATAGTTGTTGTACATAATGATGGGATTTGTTGTTACATATTCATAGAGGCACACAATATAACAATACAATTTGGTCAGAGTATTGCCATCTTACAATATCAGCTTCTTTGATCCATGAACCTGTGGTGTCTTTCCATTTATATAGGTCTTCTTTAATTTCTTTCAATGATGTTTTGTACTTTTCTAGATAAAAGGTTTGCACTTCTTTTGTTAAATTGATTCCTATGCATCTTATTCTTTTTCGATGCCATTGTAAATGGAGTTAATTTCATTTTCTGATTGATCATTGCTAGTATACAGAAATACAATTGATTTTTGCACATTGCTCTTATTTCTTATAATTTTGTTGCATTTGTTTGTTAATTTTAATAGATACTTAGTGGATTCCTTAGGGGTTTTTACTTAGATCAGATCATGTCATCTACATATAGAGGAAGTTATACTTCTTTCCTTTTTATCTGTGTGCTTTTTATTTATTTCTTTTTTCTTTTCTAGTTGTCCTGACTAGAATATCCAGTACAACATTGAATATAAAGCAGATATTTTTGGTTTCTTTTTGATTTTGAGGAAGACTTTCAGTGTTCCACCATTAAGTATACGATTACCTGTGTGTTATATTAATATTTCAATAAACCATGTTTGAGGTAGTAATTCTTTTAGGGCTTTTCTTTTTTAAGAGGATTTTAGAAATAGGATCGACTGTGGTAGTAATAATAAAAAATTCGAATTTAATCATTTAGTCAAGAGTTCTGAGTTGCAAGTAACAGAAATTTACTCTAGATTATTTTAGCACAAAATAAATTCACTAAAGAGATATTGCTGAGGTGGATGGAGAAGTAAGCTTTAAGGATTGCCAAAACAAGGGACTGGAGCGGTGGCTCGGCGGTTATGGAGCTTGCTTGGCATGCTCAAGTACACAGCCGTAACTGCCGAGCCACCACTCCAGCCCCAGATTTGTCTTTCTAAAGCAGTGTTCTCCAAACCCTTTGGAAAGCACACTTTATCAATAAAAATGACTGAGCATTAATCCCTAGTCTATTTATTTATTTCTAAATCACACATACGAATGACGTAACATATATGTACATTCTAAAATGTACACAAATATATCTTGAAGTTGGGTGTGGTGGTGCATGGCTATAACTGACTCAGGAGGCTGAGTCAAGAGGATCACAAGTTCAAGACTAGTGTTGACAATTTAGCAAGATCCTGTCTCAAAATAAAAAATAAAAAAGATCTGGAAAGGTAGCTCAATAAGTGTGCTCTGGGCTCAATCCCAGTACCACAAACAAACAAATTAAATATGTTGAACTTAAGTACCTTTTGGGATATTTGGTAAAAAGATCTAAGGTGCAATTGAAAAAAGAAACTGGTGACGGTGGCTAAAATCTACTATTTTAAAGTTTTATAAGCCATATGCTTTATAAGTCTAACTATTTTTTCTGTTACTGTAAAGATAATATGTCATCATGGGAACCAAGAGATTTATCTTCTTAAAATATGAATATCCCTTGGAGCCATACACATCTCTTTTCTTTTCCTCTCAGAATTCCCCACCATGGGTAAGAGAAGAGTACAGTGGGTTAATGTGTGGACATTTCTTGGAAAACTCAGATTCCAAACTCACTCTACCATTTAGTAATAATACAACTCTAAAGCCTTTCTAAGGCTTGATCTCATTATTAAACAATAACACAATAATACTTATTTTATATAGTTATTGTGATAGGTGAACAAGTCAGCATGTGTAAAATGCTTATGTCTTTACCTTGTTTTGTT